>JAPXVT010000012.1:17635121-17646429 GCA_029823135.1 Acanthurus reversus
GCCTCCCCAGAAGGAAGTGACTGCACGTGCGCTGACTGCACCGACTCTATGCATGATATTTTGGCGCCACCCACTGGTCAAAGTAAGGAAGGTCAGCTAATACAAGCCTCCCTATCGGCGTGGTTTTGATCAAACATTAACATTAAACACAGTAAACACAAACAAAAAACATTGAATCCATATGAATAAACCGAATGAAGTTTGCGATATTTTTAGCAGCGATGCTAGCAGGAAAACTGACGCAAACTAGGCCCAATTCTTCAGATTCACAGGTTCGTCTCTGTATTTTATATCTTTAACAGGTTCATATGACTGTAATTTTCTTCCACAGTACCAAAATAAACGCTACTTTGTTTTAGGTCAGGTGCTACCAGTGCCTCAAATCCAGTCAGCTGACTGACAGAAGTGTCTGACAGCTCGGAATCAGAGAGCAGGAATATAACAGAGAGATCACTCTGTTCGTATTTTCAGAAACCACAAGTGTAGGCGACAAATAATGCGCAACGTTAGCGCTACGAGAGAGATTTTAGAGAAAAAAAGGCTCGCTCATAAGAGGACACTCGTGATACTAAAGTGAAACGTTTTACTTCCATATATTTCTGATGTTTATAAGAGTATGGGAAACATTTCACTTAACTGTTCATTAGGTTATCTGTACAGAGGGAGTATCGTTTTGTAGAACTAAACAATCTTTGATAAAAAAAAACACCAAAACTCCGCCCACTTTTCCTCCCATAATGCTTAGGTTCCGCAAACAAATAGCAGATGTCAAGCTAGCCAACTAGCCTCGTCGGAGATTTATTCGTTCACTAACGTTATTATTTAAACACTCTCAGAAAAACTTATGTAGATATTTAATTGTGCACTTATTAATTTAGCCAGTTCTAACTAGCTGATAACCTTGCTAGCTTAACAGTAACGTTAGACACGTAGCGGTAGCTAGCATAACATTTTTGTAAATAACGTTGAATAATAAACCTTGATAATATAATAATAATAATGTCTGGACCAAATGGAGATCCAGACATCACGATTGACGATGGTAACGACGAAGATGATTTCGGCGATGAAGAAGGTAACGTTATTGACCTAACGTCAATGTGTTCACTCATTAAAATCGGTGTTAGCAAAGTTGAACGTGGAAATTTCCCACCAAAATCAAAATTCACAGGGTTATTCCGTCGATATTTTTTTTAATAGACTAATATTTACAAACTCCAAAGTCTTTCGAAGCAGGAAGAGCATTTAACACGGCATTGACGTAACCTGGATTTGACACACTTAATTGACGTTAGCTTAGCTGGATCATGTGACATGCAATGAATGACATAAACTGTTCAGCTGACAGCAGTTGAGTTCTTCACTGTTAATGTACAATTTTCAGGATTTATCTTCCTTTTTTTGTACTGTTCTTCTGCTTTACAGCTTGAGATCTTGTTAAATTCCTTAAATTAAGTTGATCTGTTCAGTACGAGGAAAAAATGATGAGACTGATGTTTAGAAATGAAAAGATTTATCAGAAATCATCTGGAATATGCTGTCAACACAACAGCTTCAAAGGCCATATCAGTTCACATTTGCTGTTTATTTACAGCAGGGGTAACTGTATGTATAAAAAAAGTAAATTAACCACAGATTACATCTTTTTTGTTATAAGCCATAGACAACTCATTCTTCAATAGCAGCTCTTTTTGCTCCTTGTCTGACAGAAAATCTCTGTGCTCCTTCTCTACAGAGTATGCAGCCATCAACTCCATGCTAGATCAGATCAACTCCTATCTCGATGACCTGGAGGAACGGAATGATTCACTCCATGGCAAACTGCACGAACTTATGGAGTCAAACCGGCAAGCCCGGCTGGAGTTCAGGGCCCAGCTCCTTGGCTCCCAAACCGAGGAGGAGAAGTGTCCAGCGGATGGGGACTCGTCACCCAGCAAGGAAGACCTGGAAGAGGACAGTGGGGCTGACAAATGAGTCAGATGAGGTAGCCTCAAGTCAGCAAAATGCCGGGCCAGCAATATTTATGAAAATTGACTCAGTTCTTAACCTCTGTGTGTTGGACCAGTGACACTTGATCCGCATCATCTATGCCTGTTTGATTCTTCTGTGAAGTCACACCTCCATCAAGTGTGATATTTTTCTGTGATGATTGGATGCCGAGCAGATTGGCATCTTCTTACGTCTAGCAGCTAATTTATGCACAATGATGGTGAAATCTGAGTCCTGTTCCATGTATTGATGTTTAAAAAGCTGTGTCCCTCTATGCAGTATTTTCAGGTCCAAGTGGGACATCATGGGAACAAATTCTTAGGCTTCTAGTTCTTGTTTTTTTTTTTTTTTTTTTTCAGTATAATGGGCTGATATCCATGATGACCCCCGCTGAGCACATCGCTCAGAGATTCTCCGTGCTTTTCAGAATTTGACCTCATGACCAAACTTAAGTGTAGTGTGCTAATCCATGTAATATGGACATTTAGCTTTGTAACAGGTGTTTAGAGTCGGTCACTGTTTGTATCATCCAAAAACCTCACGCAGCAACATTCCCGATGTGCAGTTGTGTCGTTTGATGTTTGATCTGCAGCATGACTGTAAATTTAGACTGTGCTGCAGCCCTGTCCATTTTCTCTACATGGTTTTGGGATGAGAGATGCCGTCTGGAAAGTGTTTGTTAATGTCAAGTGCTCACTAAAAAGTCATATATTCAAGTCCACAAAGTAAGGGAACTGTCAGACATTTTAATATAAATTAAAATGACCCCCAAACAGAAAACAAACATCCAAAAATACATTAAACTTCCAGCAGTTAGAAAACATCAACTGTTTGTTCATCTCAATTTGTCAGTAGCTGAATAAAAATACAATAAGAAACATACAGCTTTGTTTGAAATTACACTGTACATGTCCTTTTCTCTCTCCTCCACCCTTCTGTTTCAGACTGAACAAGTACAGTTTTGCCATACTCATATTGTGACTCATGCCATCGTGACTATGAGAGTTGCTACATGTATCGGTCAGTCTTTTGTGGTTTTTTTAAATATCCTTCTGTCACGGAGGATGAAATGTTTCCAGAGCAGCACACTGGCCATGAATAACAGAAATACTGTAATACATCCATATTTAGGCCTTTTGACTGCCTAAATGCTGAAACCAAAGTTATGCATTTGTATAATCTGTAACGGGTAATCTGCTGAATGTCACTGCTGTTTAAAATCAGTTTCAAAAGTTTGAAAGGATAATCTGCTACATTAAAAACCTACAAACTTTGTGTTTTTTCCATCAACTTGACAATAATTCCATCTGTCCAGTGTGTTTCTCTGTTGCGCCAATATTATACAATCAAAAAAAAAATGTTTTACAGTTACGTATTCTGAGCTGAAAGATTTGTTTTTGTTTGATTTGTGGGGGCTCTAAAGATGAAATCTGTGACACTGTGCATGGTGGGGAAAAAAAAAACAGTCTTTCAAGCTTGGAGCGGCATTAACCTGCTTGGACAGACAAGTGTAAAAATTGTTAAATACGCAGCTTTTTGCGAGTCCTGGAGGAGTTGGTTTCAGCTCATAATTTGAATTCAGTGCCTGCTTCGTAGAAGAAAACACTTTTCTTATGATGCCAGAAACAATGTTGATGAAGCTGTCAGCTTCAGAGCTTTAAATTCCATGAAACTGGGTTTCCTTCGCATATGACTGTGGACTGATGTACAAGAGTTGTTATATGTTTTGTTGACACAAGCTCACTACTGCATTCAGCCCCTCCTCATATCTTCATTGTACCAAAAGAACAAACAAACAAAAACAGAATGGTGAGAAAGCCACAGCTGACAACTTTTCACCCCACAAACATGACATCAGCCCAAAATGTCTAAAAAAATTAAAATGCCCTGAACAAAATTCTGATCAGATTCAAGGTTCAACATTTTCTCAACACTCAAGCCAAAGTACCGTTTGAACACTTTTTAAACAAAAGTTGTCACCTGCTCAAACATTTAATTTGGTTACATTCTACTTTTCAGGTCGCTAAAAGCGTGTGCTACGTGGTTAGCAATGTTGAAAATGTCTCCAGCTTGCAGGTTATATTTAGTTAACAATCATTCATCACAGCTAGCTAGAGAATTAGCAGAAGTTGATAAATCAGCCCTCGAACTATCTGATCCTTGCAGACGGCAGGGTGGGAAATTAACTTTTTTGTGAGCCATCCTCAGAGGAAAAAGGGATGGGAAATCTACCAGCCTCCCCTCCCTCTTTTCTTAAACCCAATCAACGAGAGCAATTATGGTGATTGTAATTCGTAGTTTTTTAACAAAAAGCCGCTGATAACATAACTTTATTTAAAAAAAAGATTTATTTTTTAAATACTGTATATATTTACATTTAGTTTATTAATTTCAATCAGTGTCTTGATTCCATTCTACCTGTGTACAGCATTGTGTACGGTTTTCATAATTTATATAGAAACGGGTCTGCAGCCATGTTTACCATGTCCTAATGGTAGCATGTTAGCATGCTATCAACTGCTAATTAGCCGTACATAGAAAAGTACAGCTGAATTAAATTAGGATATTTCCATCAGCTGATGGGAATGTTTCAGTTTTTATGGTATATAGTCATAAATCCAAGTGCTTGACAAGTTTAAAGTCTGACCTGATGATGGCGCTAAATGAAAAGTTACGGGATCGTTCAAGTTATTACAATTCATTCCATAGGGACCACTGACGAGATTGTGGAGGTGATCAGTGGGATACATCCTATTGGGACCAATTTTGTTTTTATTCAGAATTAATTTTAAAGTTCTGTGGCCATGAGAAGCTTCTACATCTTTTTGCATTTTGGTAGCACTGTGCAAAAAACAGTATATTTTAAGGAGCCTCTCCTTTAAAAAGCCCCAGTTTTTTTCAGTTTCTTTGTAAATACTCAAGCTGTGCTCTTATACTTTATAGTGATCTTATTTTGATGCTTTAATGTAACGCTGCGGCTGGAGATGAGCTTACTTAAGAACGTCATTTTATTACTGGGAGCTAATATGACTAAATATTGTTAAATTATTACCCACCCGTCACTGATTCAACCTGAACTGACAGCTGTCACATGTTAACTTGCCACCCTGGGAAAACAATTCATTTAGGACCTTACACTCCACCACAATTAAACATCAGTCTTTCAATTTGTTGGTGTGTGTTTACTGAGGACTTTCCAATATAGAGTGAGGCAGGGCTGTTCACTTCTTGGTCTCAGTTTAATGAAAGCACCTCTTTGCTTACTGACACATCCTGTTTAAGGTTTCCTCACTTTCAGCATCTGTTTGCGGCCCTTCCTGACCTGCGTTTCTGTGTGGTTTTTGCCTTCCCGGTGCAGCTCTTTTTCCCTGGGACAGCAGGAGCTTCCTTCTCCTCCTCTCCTTCATTAGCATCCTCGGCAGCAGCTCCTGGCTCTGAGTCTGGCTCCTCCCTGCTGCCAGCAGGCAGAACTACGGAGGCCTGTGAGGTGGTGTCTTCCTCTTTGCTTTGGAGGTCTCCATCTGCGCCGCCAGTGCTGGTGGCTGAGGTGGTGCTGAAGTGCTGTGAGGTTCGGTCGGGTTCTGCTTGCTCCTCCTGTTGCTGGTTTTCACTCTGCATGTTCAGTCGGGTTAGTGTAATAGTAGGCTGCAAGGAGTTTACATTTGTCACTGAACCCGTGTCATCAGAGTGGGAATTTTCATCCAAACAGTCTGTGGTGGTTTCTCCTACAGGCCTGAAGTCTGCAGCTCGGAGAGGCTCCCTGGAAGATGCAGCTTCATCCTTTTGATTCAGCTGCTCTCTGTACCTCTGAGAACAAAGAGCGTACAAATACTTCAAGCACTGACTCATGCTTTGATTGAGACTGAAGGGCCGATCACACTGAGGCTTCGCTAGAAAAGAGTCGCCAGAAAAACCTTTTTATTTCTCTCTGTGGTGCAGAGCGCCTACCAAGCGCTCCTCTCTTGCTGCTGTGTAACGTTTTTTTTTAGTTGTTTTTGGGGGCACATAAAAGTAATAATTTCAACTTTTCAGCTTAAGATGCACCGCCCATCAATGTCACTTTTGCCTGTTTTGTTGCCAGGGGAACAGTGCGTAAACTATAGGATAATGGCAAACACAGATGAGAAGTTAATACTAGCTGTAATTTGGTACAGATCTCAGTGTGATCGGCACTTGAGGTTTTACAATCAGTAAAACAAGATATATAAATCTCTGAAATGCTAAAAAAAAAAAAGACCACAAACATTAATAACATAGCTAGCATAGTAAGCTAACTGCTTGATAGTTGAAACAGGTTTAATAAAGTGACCAAACACCAACCTTGAGTTTCTCGAAGTGCTTCAGTGATTTGCAGTGGGTGTGTAGGGCAGAGGATTCAAAGTGGTAAAACTTGTTGCAGAGTCTGCAGATAAAACCTGCTACTGGAACGAAAAAACTGGACCCTGCGGTAAAAGATGTCCGAAAATGAACTTCACTCAGATGTGATATTAAATGTCATCAGTTAATCCAACAAAAAAATGTGGGAAAACAACAAAATGAACAATGCAGCGAAGAATCAGTGCTTAGTCGTCACTCACCGTACACAGTGTCGGGGTCATACTGCTCATCACTGGCCATGTCCTTCAGAGTCACTTCTTTAAAGGAGGGCCAGCCATCCTGCACCAGGCCACCAGAGATACAGTAAACAACAGACACAGTAAACAACTGCAGTATTACAGATGCACCAGCTGTGAGGTGCTAGTCATGTTTCTTCAGAGCTTATCTTAAAGCAATGTTGGACTTTGGTTTAACGTAAAGCTTGCTGGCTATTTTAATGTAATTATTGTGAAATGTCTATTGGAGGAAACTACAAAAAAAAGCATAAATGATATAAAAATCACCTGTTTCTCTAAGCAGTCTTTGTCTCCTTCACTCCTTGGTCTTTCCTCTCCATCCTCTACCTCACTGCCCTCCATCTCCTCCAACGAAAAGCCATCAGTGTCCATGGCAGTCAGCTTGCCCAAGGCCTCACAGCCCTCCTTTTCCTGGAGCTAATAAACAGCAGCAAGCCCAAATATTTAATTTAAGAGAAAGCGCGTGCTTTTGTTTTATGACTCTTAATCAGGAGTATAAACACAGATACCTTCTCTACTTCCTGTCTGTGCTCCTGGGACTGCAAATGCTCCACAAAAATCTGGGAGGTCCTGAAGTGCTTCTTGCAGACTGTGCAGGAGGAGATGGCTGTTCTACTGGCAAGCTAAGGAGAGATGGAGGAACACCAGTTCATTGCTGATTATTCTCATTGAAAGCAACCAGAAAAGCAATTTTAAAACTATTTTCAAAACATTCAAAAACCTTTTCAAATCAGGATTTACACCAGGTGAATGTGTTTATTTATAAAGTGAGCGGATGATTACTTTGTGCTCCTCTGTGCGACGGTGGTCTGTGATGCTGCTGGTGAAGTGGGTGTGACAGGTGGCACACCAGTGCTTCATTTCTTCTTTCTTCTCTCTGCCGTGAACACAGACACATGTTGAACAAGTCTAACAATGATCATTTTGGCTTGTCTGAAGACAAGAATTTAACCTATCTGAGGTTCAAATACAAAGTCGAGTGCATGTTTGTTTTAAACTGACCCATCTTTGTTTGCTCCCTGCAGAGACTCCTGCACTCGAGGCAGCAGGGTGACAAGGCATGCGTTGCTCATATGTTGAATTTCCATCATCCTCTGCTGGTGGGAAACACTGTTCATGTGACTCCTGAAGTTCTGCAAACAAACAAAAACACAGCTGAGAGAAATTACAAAGCAAAAGAAAACAGATAATATCCTTTTACCTTCCTCTTTGGCCTGCATATGTTGATGTGTGTGTACATTTAACCTACTTGCTGGTTGTGGCAGGTAATGCTGCAGAGGTAGCAGTAGAACTTGTTGGCGCCCTCCACTACACCCTCCTCTCCTTCCTCCTGGTTGTCTGGTGAGGCCAAAGGAGCGTCTTTGCCTTGTGGGATCTCCTCTGGCAGTAACTGAACCTGCTGGTCATCTTCACTCTGTTTGTCAGGTGGGGATGGGGCGGAGGAACACCTGTGCGCCTGCTGAGAGGTTGCAAAACAGATCTGAACCCAGTCTTACACATTTATCACACATTTTAGAGATGTACACGAGAGGTAGACAAATACTAATAATCAGCATTGAGTCTTGCTAGTTCAAGGTCATTTAAAATAATGTATCATTTAGTGTTTCATCATGTTAATTGGAGCTGTTTTTTCTCAAATAAAGGCTTGACTCACCTCAGCAGGTCTGCTCTCCTCCAGCACCTCAACAGCATCCGGTCCCTCTGTGAAGCCTCCATCCTCGATAATAATGCACTCTGGGAAAAGGTTAAAAGGGCCAAAAGAAACACAGTACTTCTTTTTTTAAAAATCTCAAAGGACTTAACTTTACTACATTTAAAATAAGTTAGTCTCCATAGCCAGACCACATGTTTTATCATTCTAATACAGGGGATTTTATTTCTATTTCTTTAAAGCTATCACAATAGTCTCAGGCAGCACTAGGCCCAAAATGTACACCACTGCCCATGCAAAACAGTGTTAGGTGAACTTGTTTTGGCTGAACATTTGCATGTGGGCGAGCCCTGGCATGAAAATGGCTAACTCTTTTGCAGGGATCAAATCTTGTCATTTTCAGCGTTTATGTTGATATCTTAGAGATTGTTGTTGCTGCTTTAAGTAGGGGCACCCACACTGAAAGGGGGGGGGGGTAGAAAACTGAGGAGCTTATACCAACTGCCCTCTTAGCATTCAGGCTACAATAAATTTAGTACTTGGTGTTGAGTATTTGAAACCAACTACTTTGGGTTTCTGCAGGTTTTACCTTCAGGCTGGCTGTTCTCTGTGTTGCTGTTACATTTTGAGGAAGGAACTTCCTCATCTGTATCAGCAAGAGTGATAGTTTCAAGAACACACTGTTCTGTGGGCTCCTCTGACCTGAAAGAAAAAAAAAGGGGGTCAGAGAAGTGAGAAAGCACAAATTGTGCATTTCTGTTAAGCAAGGCCTACACGCTTCTACTCAAATTTGTGTAAAAAAAAATCCACCGTAAAACGCTGTGCACCCTATATTTCCACTTATTCGTGACGTACAGAGATAAGATACTAAATACTGAAGATGTGATGTCAGGTCGAGATTTAATTGACCACATTACGGCAATAAAAAAAAATGTGTTCTATACCCCTCTGTCCTCTTCTTCTTAACTACAGGCTCTTCAAGTTGCTCCTCATCCGCTCCTCCCACGACACCCTCTGCGGGCAGAAAAGGCAAAACTGAAGTTGGAAAAAATAAAGAGGACCAAACAAAAAAAATGCTTACCACTGATCTTCTCCTGGTAGTATTAGTTACTTTTTTACACAAGCTCAATATCACATAAGAAATTCAGCACATGCTTTTTTTAGCCTGTTTCAGTGCTGTTCGGACTGCAGCCCTACCTGTTTCAGTCTTGTCAGTGGCTTCATTGGTACTGCTAGCTGCTGATTGGTCACCTGTGCTTCCTGCTGACATCTGCTCGCTGTCCCTCTTCCTGTCTGGCTGGCGAGCTGCAGCGTCCTATACAAAGAGAACAGGATTACAAATATACTGTATATAAATAGGCCTGGCATGTCACTTGAGTTAGCAGAAGCATATGACTAAACTGGTTCAGGAATGCATCCAAGCTTGAGATAAAGTTGCAGCTACAGTATGAGATACTCACAAAAGCACAAATTAGAGAGGATTGTCTGGATCAAGAACCAGAGCGTCCAGGCTACATTCCAATGACCTTCCATCAAAGTCTGATTCAGTCACACTTTGATGCTTTTTAAAATCTTACTTTAATGTATTTGCCGGGCAGAAAACCTGCTTAGTGTTTACAGCCCTGATAATGTGTGGGATGGTAATTACTGTGGTAGTGATGGAAGAGAGGGAGGAGGAAGAGGCTGTGGTGGCGGCGGCGGTGTTGTTGTAGTAGCGAGCATGCGGGTGGAATGGTCGAGCAGCTGGGAAACCCATGATGTGGGACTTGATGGCCATTCCCATGGGAACCGGCCCGAGCAGAGACGACCTGCCCGAGGCTGCGAAGAACTGACGGAACTGCTGAGCGCCCATCCCAAAGTTCCGCATGTTACCTGGATGGAAGCAAAGCATTATGGTCACACAAATGCACACGAGAGGGGAACAAATCAAATTTAATAAAAAAAAAAATTCTACTGCTTTTTATGTGTGCGGCTTTTGTGTTTCTCTACATGCTGCTGTACTTAAACCATAATCAAAACTGTACCCTGCATCTGCTGCATCAGCAGGGCCCCCTGCAGCATGGGATTGGGGGCAATGATTGTAGTCTGGGTCGCCTGGCACAGGTTGACCATCCTGGGAGGAGGGGCTGTCTGAGGGGGAACGGGAATAGCTCTGACGAAAAAACCATAAACAAACACATAAATAAATAATTTTTTGTTTTTTAATTCACATTAATTCCAGAAGAAATAGCCTCAATGCAATCTGAACCTAAAAACCACACTGTTTCAGTTGAATAATCTACCTGTCAGTCAAATCAACACAAAGCAGTCTGCCTTCTTACAAACCTAGAAATTTGTTGTATACACATCAACATTTTGATATGACTGTTCTCCCAAAGTAGAGCATACTGAGTGGAAAACAACGTAACTTTACACAGACACCTACAAACGATCATTCTTTCTTAGCATTTATCAGAAATCATCTTCCTTCCCTATCAGCCAAGTCCAGTTCAAGAAGATAAAGAATTACTCAGTGAACAGTGTTTGAAAACGACAGTAATAAAATCACAGAAGTCGAGCATAATAAAATCAGATGCTAATAACATGGCAGTCATAAAAACCTTGTATGGTACGGTTAAATCCAAAAGGCAATGACCAAACATCATGGGCATTTAATGAAATGATAGCATGGAAAACGTCAGATGGAGTCGATTTATGTTGTTTATCCTCAGACTAAAACAAAAGAGCCAGAGCCTGAGTTTGTATGAGGATGAAAAAAACAAACAGGACACAACCTTACAGGGTAGTTAGTGCCTTACTGTAAGTTTAAAATTAACTTTGTTTGGGTTGGTGGCCAGTGCCTGTTGGGCAGTAAAGCAGTGATATGACTATACTTATTTGTCCAGAGCTATTAATCTTACAACATTGTTTTATATAATCTGTAGTTTATCAGTACTACCTTTGGGCAGGTTAGATGTAAGGGCTTGGAATCAGTCCAGCATTTAACACACATTAACAGAATTAGTATCTGATGATCCAGAGAGACAATTCCTTTTGGTTTTATCAGCTCTCTTTG
>JAPXVT010000012.1:17780325-17791214 GCA_029823135.1 Acanthurus reversus
ATTTAGGGAACAGAGCAAAGTTTGTGTGTTTTTGTCCATAAGAAGTGCAGCTGCTTAGATTTGCATTGGTTTGATCCAAAGTGTCAAAAAAACAAAACAAAAACAAAAACAGAAAATATAAGTGACGCGCACATCCCAAAATACGTAAAACTGGGTGCTGGACCACAAAAAGCTTAACACAGTAGAAAAACAGAATGATCCGTACACCAGACTGAGCTCCCATCAAACAACTTTTTTAATTGTGTCATGACATTTCGAGCCAACAGGCTCTTCCTCAGACTTGTGAAGTTCAAGAGTCGCCATCTTACATACCCATAGTTCATCAGGTCAGTTCACGGAACATACCCCAAAGTGTCACCTGCAAATTCTGTTGCACTTTCTTGTATTGGCCTAGTTGTTGGTACCAAGAATATTAGCTCAAAGAACCTCTGTACCTCAGTACAGCCTCATAGGGCTGCTAGCATGACTGTTGACGCTTCTCAATAAATGTATTTAAACATCTTTTTCAAACCTCAATCAACATTTACCAGTCATAAAATACAATGTATCTGTGCATTAACGTAATTTATAGGAGACTGGGTCAGTTCGATGAGCGCACAGTTGCCATATATCCTTACTGTAAGTGTGCTGTAGTGTTTGCGTGGAGTGTTTTCATTTGTGCATGTATTGACCCACAGTGCTATCTCATCTGCCATGCCCTATTAATTCACTGCTACTCTCACAGGGTTTCACCTCCGCTTCCACAGTGTTGTGGTTCCACTCTTACAGGCCATCTGCTTTGTGGAAAGACAGCTGGCTCTCCTTCATGCCTCCTTATTCTTCCCCTCTTCTTCAATTCTCTTTGAAATCTGTCGCGTGTGATATTCCAACGTCAGCAACCCTAATGTTTATATTTCCCCCGTGGTAATTATGTTTTTCTTTGTGAGGACTGATGTTTCAAAAAATGCACTCTCTCTGTTTGAGCAATGTATCGACTACAGAGCAAGTTCTACGTGTCGTGGCATCACTTGTGTTTTTGAAGAATAAAGGAAAATCCACTTACAGAATCAATACAACTTCCGCTCCTCCTGCCTGTTTACTAAACACATGAATACCTTTTAGCCATTTAAGCAACTTTGTAGGCATGTTGTATCCACTTAAACAAGATCAATTTCCCAGCAGTGCAGGACATAAAGCAGGAAGGATTTGACTTAAATTGACCTCACAATTAAGTCCTGATCAATAACACTCCGCACCTCCTTCTTGCATTCTGCGCTTTTTATTCATGGAAGATTGGAAAAAGGTATTTTTTTCTCTCTTGGAATGAAGTAAAACTATTTTCAAAATGCAAACCCAGAAAAAGCTATCACTAATCTGTATCATACTTTGTCAGTGAGTCTACAATCGGAAGATATTTAATTACACTCACTGATGACAAATGAGAACTACTTTTTATGCATCTGTCTTCTGTTGTTTTGTCTTTTACAGGCATTGTGATACAAATTTTGTTTGGTGTTTTTGAGACTGCTAACGTATAAACTACCTTCATGCTCAGATAAAAACAGTTTGACTTTCAAACAGTGTTTTTACTTTGTTCTTCCAATGCGGCCAGTGGCACAAAACCATGCCAAGTTCAGTGTGGGAACGACAAACATCCCTTGTACCCAAGGTCTGAAGTGCCAGCAGCGTTATCACACAATGAGGCTCCCACATTTTAGCTTTAGACTGTGCTCTTATGAGCAGGATTAATTTAGAATAGCACAAAGCCAATGTTAGCAGTGGCCATGTCAACATGGCTGACAAGTCTCTGAGTGCTGTTAGCAGCGCTAGGAGACTTGCAGGAAAGGAGAGAAAGAGAGAAAGGTCGACAAAAAGTGTGAGTGAGGGGGAGAAAAAGAGACAGATGATAGACAGTCGACACACACACACACGTGCACACGCACACACGCACACATGCACGCTTTAACCCCTAAAAACAGGTAAAGTAAGTTAAACCTATGGTGAAATGCTCTTTGGCCAAGATAGGGCACGACACTGTCACAAGGTGGGCAGCTTTACACACACACACACACACACAAAGATTACTGGCCCCTAGAGGCTATTTTGACCTTTTTTGGGTTAACATGTAGGTTGTACCAAACTGTCTGCTCCTGTTTCCTCAGCTGTCGCAACTACAATGTTCAACATGACAAAGATTCACATGTTTTTTATTATAAGCTGATGTGAAATGAGATGAAGAATTATTTTAAAATGTTGGAAAAATGCATATACTTCCTTTCTTATTGAGAGTTGCGTGCATATATTGGTCAGTGCCGAGGCTACGATTATTTATTGTGATTACTAAATGTCTTTGGAAATTTCATGTATTTGGTGAACTTCAAAACTATTTAGCAGTGGATTTCCTTGAACTTGAAATATAATGTAAGTAAATGCAGCCAGCAGAGACTACAGGCAGCCATTGTTGCTATGCTAAACTAGTTGCCCTGAAGCAACAGCTTCTAATTCAATAATCAGATATGTCAGTGGTGTCGATCTCTGCAAGAAAACAAACAAACTTACTATCTTAAAATATCAAATAATAAACTATTATGTTATTCAGGGATTACTATCATCTTGTCATAACCCTCCTCCTCCTCTTTTCAACAGGTCAGCTGAAGCTGTCAATCATCCAAGAGCATGAAGTGCTTGTTGTTAGCGGTAAGTCCCTTTAAAACCTTCATACAGAGACACCCTGCTGTGCAGAAACACTTTGCACTCTGCTCATTTGAATGAAAGTGCTACACAGTGTGTGTTTGCTTGAGGCTGGTGAAATATTGATAAAATAAGTGCCAAGACAACATCTTTGTATGGCACATATGATTTGCAGCACATGAAGTAAAATACTGAACGTCAAACCATGACAGGGGCTAAAGCTCTGGTAAGTGGGAAAGTAGCCGGCTACATGAAACAGAAGTGGTTGTTTATTTTAGTCTCCCAGCAACCGAAGCGATGCACCCTCCCACTTTTGTTTGTGATTCTCCATTTCCCCTCTCAGCGCTTTTGTGCCACTGTCATTTCTCTGAGTAATGGGCCATTTACTCATCAGATGCCAAACTAGATGCTTTTTTTTGTCTTATTTGTTCTTATCCACTCTTGACTGTTGGATGATACATCTGATAAGATATCTTAACATCAGTTTTTTTTTTAACTATATCCTTTAAAATTACAGTTTGATCAGCCCTTGAAAATGGTGCATTTTAGATCAGCAACAGCAGCTGCTGTTTGCTCACTTACAATCTGTATGTAAAACCAACAACCACTGCACTATTTATGTTTGATCCATCTTTAGTCTCCATGGAAAATAATGCTCTTAATGCTTTAACTACATATTCTCAGTGCATACATGTGGAATGACTAGTAATCTTATTTGAAAAGTGGAAATGTCCAGACTATTTTTTCACCTCACTGGAGATACAGTTACTATATTTAACAGCTACTGTAAGCAGTTGAATTTGAGCCATGAAAGAACCACATGTAAACAAGACAAGGCTGTGGTGATTTGTTTAAAGGGACATTTTTGGTCTTGCATTTTATCTGGTAAATATCCTGAGAAAGGTCGGGAGACCAAAATATTGCGTCTGATAAGTTCTAAGTGTTCATACCCATGTGGAAGCCTGGCTTGTATTTTTGTATACTCTTGAAGCAAACAGCAGGATAGAATCTAATTCGTCTGCTGTGCTTTGGCACAAGATAGAGTTCCCACAATAAAATGACTCTGGTGGTGGTGAGAAAAAGTGCATCAAATGTTGATTTACACACAACTCCAGCAGCTGTTTCTTTAGAGTACAGTAAGCAGACTTCCCTTTTAGGCTCCTTAGTCACTGGAAATACTTGATGGCATCTTGCAAATAACTTTCGCAGCTTGTTATTTCACCAGTCAGACATCCTCTTCTTCTTCCTCCACATGCTTTAACAAGAAACAAAAATATTCTAAGTCAGTGGGAAGCAGGGAAGCTGTATAAGGTAGTTGCATTAACACCTTTTCCCTAACAAAAGAAGCTTGCCCAGTGCGCATGCCAAATATTCTCCTACATTGTGTACTCACTGGACTCATAACACAGGCAAACATGACATCCATTCATTCAGAATCTGAAATGTTGTGTGCTGTACTAGCCTGCTGCCAGACCTTGAAATCCGCCCACTCCACCAAGTTCAGTTAAAGGATTCTACAGATGATCGAAACAGACGTTGGAGCTCAACATTTGTAGGTTCAGTGTTAGTTCTTCATTGGTGAGATTTTGAACCTGGGCCTTAAAATAAGATGTGCTTATGCATAATTAATGCAATAATAAGTAATTCAGTTCTATTTGTATGTGTCCGCAGTGCTGGAGGCTAGGGGCATTGAGACAGAGTGCCAGGGGCCATGTGATGCTTATGTTAAGGTATGTGCAAAATGATACAAAAAAGCCCTTGTGGGAACTGTGGGATAACGGTGAACACTTGATTGGAGTCTGAATTTTCTGTTCTTTTATTTGTTTTTCTCAGGTTGGCATGTTCCCAGACTCTGATCCTGCAGACAGACAGAAGACCCGCATGGTTCCTGACTGCAAGAACCCCATCTTCCTACAAACCTTTTCCTTGTAAGTGTGCAGCAAAATTTTCTCCTCGATCCACTAATTTCATCTGACAGAAAAATCACAGAATGTGTCGCTGTAAGAAAAAAAGCACGCTCACTTTTGAATTATACATAAACTTTTGGGTCTCAGCTGTGGGCTTTTCAACTGCAATTGCTGCCAAATAAGAAAATGTGATTAAAGTTCATTGGGTTCAGTCACAAACATACTGACTTCTTTTCCTTTTTTTTCCAGTGTTGTTACTGAGGAAGATCTGCATAAGAGGTTACTCTTCACAATGTGGAACTCCAACTCCCGAACAAGGTACCTGCAGGGAATGCTGATGATGTTTTTTTTTCTACAAAAAACTCCAAACTTCATTTAAACTTTAAAATGTTTGTTCTAAAGAAGCACAATACACGTGAGCCTAGCTGCCTCCTAGTGCAGTAAAACACCATTTTATAATTTATGCTGCTGCATTCTTCTCTGCATTTGTCTTCTGTGTGTGTGTGTGTGTGTGTGTGTGTGCGTGTGATTCTGTACATGGCAGAGTGAGTGTGTTGCTCTCGCTTCCCTGCATCATCAGACATATACTGAAACAGGGTCATTGCTCTGGATGGAGGATGTATGGTTGAATGAGTCACACATGTCTTGTGTTACGTTGTATCGAGTGGACAGATGAAAAGCATTGCTGTGTAATGCTAAAGAACATGACTTTTAACAAGTTGATATGGTTTAAGGCTGTTTGCTTTGAACCTGGAACTCTGTGATCCCCTTCATCTCCTTTAAATGATTGTTTTTTGTTGAGTAAAAACAAGACACCACATACAGCTTGTATTTAAAAAGATGTATACAGATGTAATGCATGCAATGACAGGCTAACATGAGCTGCTGAATTAAGATGGTGGAGTGATTGTAAAGATAAAGACCTTTTTGGAACAGTTTCTGGGACGCAGATTAAGAGTGATTTACTCATCTAAGAAATTAAGCCTCATTCACACCAAATGTCAGTTGATGCTAACTGAGAAAAGCCAGCTGTGCAGACACATCCGATATAGAAAACCCCTTTGTATTTAGTGGGCTACAGTATGACTGTCTGTTTGAATATTAGTGTGGTCCCTTTATTATGCTGATAGGATTATACTTGCCCATGAACTTGATTTACTGAAAGCCAGAGGCACTCTGCCTCTCCTCTGGCATTAGGTATAAATTACTTCAAGATGAAAGAGGAAGACTAACATGCTGCTGTTGTCTTTGTGCAGAATGGCCCATAAACAAGGGTTTAGTGTGTATAGTAATATTTACCAGGATATTTGACCAAGATCACAAATTATCCAGATGTTTGATCAAGCAAGAACAATATAACAGTCATCTACGATAAACCAGGGCAGCATCTGTTCAGCACAAGCAGGTTGTCACCAACTCCATCCACAGCTATGTCATGAACAACCTGTTGAATATGTCTGCTCTCATACTAAAGACAGCAAACATTCACGGCATTCAAAGTAATAATCACTTCGCTGCAAATGAGATGACATGTTTGGACCCTGTGTTGAATGAGGAATTTTGTTTCCATGTCCTGTTCGCAAACTCTGAACCTACATCCTGAAAGCAAAGGGAGTGCGAGGAAAGAAAAGCAGGAAAAATGTTTGCATCTTGCACCTTTAGGGAACCTCAATCAGAATTCAAATAACCTCACATGTCAGCTGTGAGATGGAGCTGCCAAGTCTGTTACAAGCACCAATTTAATATTTTGGTAGAGACCAGATTGGATTTTTGCTCTGTAGACAAATTTTAATGTAATGTCACTAAGGTTATAAAACACTCGGACATACAAAGTGATCACATAATACAAGATATTTTTTATCAAGAAATGCAGTGTATATACCTACATTAACTGTAGAAGCAGCTCACGAACCATCAGTGCCTAAAAAAGTCTCATGTAGGGGTTGTTAATGCTGCTACAAAGACAAGAATCCTTGTTGGCTTTTCTACAAAATGTGGTCAGTGGCTGTTGGAAGTACGACCATCAGTCAAACCTCTGGTCTCTGCAAGGGATGATCTTTACCCCCGTGCCGCCCACGTGTTTCTCAGAAGCAGTTTTAAATAAAGTCCGGCCTGAAATGTCATGAAAATGTGCTTATTCACCTCTCCCTTCTGCTGTGCTGCTGTGAAGAAATTGTGGGCTGCAGTGCCTCTTCAGCAAATCCTCTTAAATACCACAGAGCATTGGCCAAGGTGCTGCTGTAGCCAAACCCAGCTGATCCTTCCATGAATGCGAGCGGTCCTGTGAAAGTATGGACACGATGACAAAGAGTAAAGCTAGAAAGTAGAGTTATACCTAAATGATATCTCCAGCCAGACACTGGGCATCCCTAAAAAAACAGACACAGAGGATTGTTTGGGGTAAAGCTGATGATAGGAAAACTAAATTTAGATGAACACTTGGTATCACTGCCATTTTCTGTTGTCCCCTTTTTAATCATTTTTTATGGTTATTTAGAAGATCAGATTTATGCAAACTTGTCTAATGAGAACTTCCGTCATGCCAAGCTTCACATAATTGTTTATCCATAGCAGTACAAGGCACAAGACTTAACTGCGTTAAGTCAGTGTTTAACCGACTATAAAGGCCTATATACAGTATTTTTTTGTGTCTGCATGTCTGTGGGGGTCCACTTTGGTGTCCGTGAAGAAACAGTCGTCATCAGCCCATGTCGCCAGGGTCTGTACAGACCCTTCTGCTTTTACAAGTCTTTTTTAAGCCTCTAAGTATTTTCTTACCCAGATTTGTTCAGTCTGATGCCTGTCAGTCTTTGTCGTCAACAATCCTTTTTAGGTCAGGCTTGTACTCTCAAAGCGACTCTTTGACATGTGTGAATAGGCTGGAGCAATGTTTTTTCTTGACTTGTTATAGTGTAGAAAAAAACGGATTCACAGCATTTGTCATTTCAAGCTGGAAGATTTCACATTTCGTTCAACTAAAAAAATATCATTCATCCCATTCAGGTAAGAATATGCTCTTCTTCATGTCTGCAAAACCTTAATTTATTTTTTTCCTATTGTCTCTGCCATGTTGACACTGATTTAGTTGCAGCTGCAACATCATTAGTCTGGCTAAAAAAAGGTAAAGGAAAAGAAGTGTAGCCACCGAACTTCTTCTGGTAGCTTTTGCTTATTCTGCTGCAATCTGCGCACAGCATATCATCTTTTGCCAGGCTGGCGCAGACCTTTGTTTTCAGAATGAATGAAACTGCTTTCACAGTCCGCACGACCAGACGAGTCCATGCCAATATTGTAACAACTATTGGATGGATTGCCATTAATTTTTTAATACAGATGTGCCAAGAGGATGAACCTTTACTTTACGACTTTTTAATCTAACGGCAACATCAGTTCACAGTAATGTTTTTGAGTGTGATTTCTAAGAAATTAAGAACTGCTGGATAAAAATGTGGTAAGCATATTCATGTAGCTCTCAGGACAAATGGTGATCACTTTAGTGAATCTGTAGCTTTTCATCTAGCGCCATCCTAAGGTCAAAATTTGAATTTGATCTTGATTAAATACTTGCAAAAGCTCTGACATCCCAATCAGCCTCATCTGTACTTTGTGTTTAGTGCTAATCATCAAATGCTAGCATGCTGTAATGCCTAAATAATAGCTAGTAGTTTTTGGAAAGCAATGGGTCTGTAACATAGGGGGAAAAGTAATATTAGGGAATGGCTATACAACAATACTGCTCTTTGATTGTGGAAAGTAAGAGGAAACAGTCTTCTCCTGCGGTGACCCATGATTACACTTCATGCTGTTATGTACATGTAATTTCTCAGAGCTGAGTCTGGGTTCACTGGAAGTTCTGGGAAAACAAGCTATTATAAACCCAACATTGTCTTCACAACATTCGGTCAGTACAGCAGAGCTTTTTCGGTCACTGGCTCATCCTACCGCGCGGAGCCAAGACGCATCTCAAGTTCATTTGTGCTGACGGCCAGTTTGCCCTCAGAACAGCATCAGCAGCTGCATTAGTCCCGTCCAGCTGGGAGGATGTCGAGAACTGTTTTTCTCATGTATGCATAATTAAACATCCCCTCCCCCTCCGTCACAACTACCACACACAGACCTCTGTAACTCTGACAATATATTTATCCAATGTCAGTATGTTGACATGTTCATGAAAGATGTTTCCCAAGTAAGACATTTTTACGGCTTTAATCTTTTTATTGTTTTGTTTATCTTCATTATGATTCGCTGTGCCTCTATCAACACAGATTTCACCCAAGGGATCAGCCTTGTCCTTTCTTTTTCACAATAAATAATTCTCTGCAGTACTGTGGGACAAGATTATGTTTGACTAAACTGACAGCGCGCTGGAAAACACTAAAATTTTAAACATCACATTGATTAGTTTGCATTTGTTGCAAGGTCGGCTGAGTTGAACGCTTTTGGAAGATGCATATTTCAAATGTCAAACCTGGGTTGAGATGACACATCAGCTTTACTCAAGGGTATTAATTGATTTTAATCCTGCTTTTTTATTCTCTCTGTCTGTCGCTCTCTCTCTGTATCAACAGGGTGAGTGCGCTGCTGGGTTGCATGAGCTTTGGTGTTTGCTCCCTTATGGGTCTGGAAAAGGTAAGTTTGAATACAGAGATTAAAGGTAAAAAGATCCTCTGTCAACAGCTCCCTTTTTTTAACTTTCACTCTTGCTGTGTGTGTGTGTGTTTGTGTCCATCCACTAGACCATGAATCCTAGAGTGTGGTTTAGTGTGAACAAATTCCAGTGACCTCGATATTCGTGAGGAAACACTTTAGGGTTACCGATGTTACAGCGCAGTGATGTTGCCTCCAGATACAGGAGTACAGCACAGTTTGAATCACTCGCTCTGCTGAAATGTTATAGGTCACACACACCAACGCACATTTCCCTTATTCAAGTCTCACTGAATCTCATGTTTTTCCTTCACTGACTTAAGGTTAGAATTTTAAAAATTACAATGTAAGTGCAAAGACACAGATGGACACTTTTGTAAAAGAATGTAGAACATTAGATAGTATAAATATTTAACTGAATCAAAGTGAATCTTTTGATACAGGAAGTGTACCCTATGGCCAATTATGAACAAGTCATGCAACTTAATAGAAAATGTTGTCTTGGGAGACTTATATCACTGGTAGCGTGAGGACCCACTTTGTTGTTCTCTGTCACCAGACAACAAAGCTTCTTGTCAGCCTGTGTTTGAGCTGTCAAAAACACAGCACATCCTGTTCTTATCACACATGCGGAACATTTCCCAGTGCTGGGTAGCCACTCGAAAAGTGAAGTGAACTACCAGCTCCCCTAAAGCAAACTTCACTAAACTAAACACTGAAGCTGATTTATGATAATAAATGCAGCAAGATAAACTAAATCAACATGGCAAAAGTTATTCACTGCTTTGAAGAGACTTTTTTCCAAAGTCAACGCCAAATTGGTGATTAGAAAGACAGATAGGCAAGGCAAAATGTTATGTTTGAAAAGGCCGGCAAACAAAAGTCTGTGCTCTCTGCTCTCACTCCAAAACCAATTTGGCAATACAACAATAAGACAAACAAAAAAGCATGCGCCTAACATCAAAACAACAAAATAAAAAGCAGGTGTCAAGAGTGTGTGTGTATGTTTATCTATGGTTGTGTGTGTGCTTCTGTGCATGTCCACCTGTGTTTGCATGGATAAGCTCAATTTGTCCTTGGGCACAATTGCAGGATAAACTGACTTAAAAGTGTATTTTTTGAAGTCCTCTCAGTCCTCACCCTCTGCTGTCTTTCTATCAAGCAAACTCAAGTTTGCTTTTCTGTATTTCTCTGTAGCAGAGGAGTCATATGCATCAGACACAAGGACTGGTATGCAATGTTACCGTCATAAGGAAGTCCTTGTGGGAGGTTTATATACACATTTGTGTGTGATAGTGGCATTACTAAGTGGCTCTTAGCAGTGTTATTTCAGTTTGAAACAGAAAGCTCCACAGCACTTGAACTTCAGAATATTTTTGGAAAAATATAGCTTGTGTTTACACATTCCTCAATCAGTCAAAGAGCTAAGCTACTGAAAAGCTACTTGATTCAGAAAAGAGCGGCGCTGCCACCACTCTACTGAGAAATGTAGTTAAATTAGCAACGTCGCTAGTGTCGATAACAATCTGACACAAGTTCACATCATCATAAACCGCTTTGAACCAACTAAACAGGTCACCGGCGACACGGCTGGCCTTTAATCGGCACCCTGCTATTTCAAAATGGCTGCTGTGAAAAGGGTCTATCATGGATTTTTTGTGAATG
>JAPXVT010000012.1:17941165-17951382 GCA_029823135.1 Acanthurus reversus
TTACCTGATAGGTGGGCTACAGGAAGTACAGCAGGGGGCACTTAATGCCCTTTTGGTGGGTCATCACTTGTCTCATAAAGACTTTCATGACCACAGACAGCAGGTCCACTGGCCTGTATTCATGTAGTCCTGAGAAAAAGGATTTCTCTTTCACATGGGTGGCCATGGAGGGCGTAAAACAGGAGGAAATTTTATACAACTCCAGTGATTTGCTGAAGATACAGTATGTAAAAATGGGGGCCAGCTGGTCAGCACAGACTTACAGACTGGATTGTGACATGCTGTCTGGCCCAGCTGCTTTCCCCGATCTTTGGCCAGTGGATGGTTTCCACAGATTGACAAGATTTCCTCTAGCTGTTGATGTTTTGCAGAAATTTTACACTGATGCATAATCATTAGCTAAAAAGTCTTTTTTAAACTTATTCTTTGTAGCTCCTCTTTGCTACTCTGACCTCCCTGTGTGTCCTTGGCCTAGTTGTACAGGTTTCTGTCTCCACTTCTGTAGGCCTCCTTTGGGCCTGATTAAGCTGCCTGAGTTAAGATGTGAACCATGTTTGTTATTTTTATATGTGCACAAGGTTTAAATCTTCACACATGTCCTTACAAAAGCTGATGTAAGATGTCACAGTGTCAGTAAGTTCGTCCAGGTCTGTAGATGCAGCCTCAAAAACACTCCAGTCAGTGCAGTCGAGGCAGGCCTGGAGCTCCAGTTTTGACTCATTGGTCCATTTTCTTATATTTTTAGCCACAGCCTATGCAGATTTTAATTTCCGGCTGTAGGTTGGGATATGCTGAATCAGACAGTGATCAGAGAGTAGCAGGGCTGCACGGGGGACAGAGCGATAAGCGTCCTTTAATATTGTGTAGTAATGATCCAGAGTGTTTTTGTTAACATGCTGTCTGTATTTTGGCAGTTCATGGCTGAGGATTGATCTGTTGAAGTCCCCAAAAACAATGAGCGGAGAGTCTGGATGGTTCTGCTCCATGTTAGTCAGCCAGGTGTTGTAAAGTGTCTCTAACACAGGAGGCGGGATGTAAACACTGACCAGAATTAACGAGGACAATGAATAAAAGGGTTTACAGTTTATGAATATGGTCTCCGGCAGCACGGTGGTGCAGTGGTTAGCACTGCTGCCTCACAGCAAGAAGGTCCTGAGTTCCAATCCCCCAGCTGGCTGGGGCAGGGCCTTTCTGTGCGGAGTTTGCATGTTCTCCTCGTGTCTGCGTGGGTTCTCTCCGGGTTCTCCGGCTTCCTCCCACAGTCCAAAGACATGCATGATAGGTTAATTGGTAACTCTAAATTGCCCGTAGGTGTGAATGTGAGTGTGAGTGGTTGTCTGTCTCTATGTGCCCTGCGATGAACTGGCGACTTGTCCAGGGTGTACCCCGCCTCTCGCCCAAAGTCAGCTGGGATAGGCTCCAGCCCCCCCACGGAATAAGTGGGTATAGAAGATGAATGAATGAATGAATGAATTTTATAAGACACTTCTTTGACTTTGTAGTGATCATATATTTGTGTGGTAACAGCCAAACCTTGGTCCATGGTATATTGACGTTAAATTTAGCCCAGTAGGTGGTGATGTAAGGTTTCGTTGAGATTTCATTCATAAAGAGTTCACGAATGGCTCTATTGTTTTTGTATGATCCAAAACAGACTTTGCCGCAGACAGTGTTAAGTGGATTCACAACGGAGACAGTGAACGACTGAGAGGAGCCTCTGTACAGGTTTACAACACCTGTAGGAATGGAGTCAATTACCTGGTAAAATTCTTTTACTGTAACTAGAAAACTAAACTTTTGTATAAATTCCTCATAAGACATTAATCGGCCATCTGGGCTCAGCAACTGAGCGGCTGCGTGAATATCTCTTTCAAACCAGTTTCTAAGGAAGAGGCTCTTTCTGTTGTGTAAAATGTCTCCGTTGTTCCATAGATAATACTTGTGAGGGGAGAAATTGTGTTTGTAGATTATTTTCCATGCAAGTAAAACCTGTTTGTGGAACTCTGACAGTTTGAGAGGTATTCTATTAATCTGGTAATTACACACTAGCAAGTAAGGAAGTCCACCAATTTGATGAAATACAAATTTGGGGATGAAGTTCCATAAAGATGAATCATTTTTTAAGAAACTTTTCAACCAATTAATCTTAAATACATTGGGTAATGACCCAAAGTCCAAAAAGTCAAGCCCTCCCTTCTTTCTAGTATTGATTACAACAGATTTTCGGATGTAATGTATTCTATTCTTCCACAGGAAGTTAAACAACATTTGATCAATTTTTTGGATTGTTTTACTGTCCAGGGCCAGAGAAAAGGCAACATAAGTGAGTCGTGAGATTCCTTCTGCCTTGGATAGAAGCACACGGCCCCTCAACGACAGGTCTCTCTGCAGCCACTGATTAAACCTATTCTCAGCTTTTTTCATTCTGGGCTCAAGGTTCAGAGAGCATCTCTGCTGCTGGTCTTTGGTTATGGTGATGCCTAAATAATTTACCTTACTTTTAACACGAATATCATCAACTGAGGTTATATCATTATTTTTTAATGCCAATAACTCACACTTTCCTAAATTTAAGCACAATCCTGATGCTTTAGAGAAAACCGAGATTAAACGAATAGCTGGCTTTACTTGTAGAGCGTCTTTAAGAAAAAGTGCAGTATCATCTGCTAGTTGACTCAGGCAGATTTTCCTACCAGCAATAGAGATGCCCTCCAAATTACATGATTTTATATATACACAAAAGATTTGAGCCACCACTAAAAACAGGTAAACAGAGACAGGGCAGCCCTGCCGTATTCCTCTCTCCTGATAAAACCTCTGTGTCGTACCACCAGTCAGTTTTACAGAGCTGTTTCCATTTGTATAAAGAGTCTTCATTGCATTGCAAAAGTATTCCCCAAACCCAAATTTTTCGAGACAATAGAAGATAAAGGGATGCTCAACAGTGTCGAAAGCCTTGTAAAAGTCCAGAAAAAGGATAAAGCTATCCTCTTCGATCAGATCTGAGTAATCAATTAAATCCAGAACAAGTCGTAGGTTATTAGAGATATGCCTTTTACTCATGAATCCTGATTGATTTTCATCGATTATTGGGTGCAAAACTCCCTTAAATCGCTTTGCAAAAATTAAAGCAAGTATCTTATAATCATTGTTTAATAGAGTTATGGGTCTCCAGCTGTCAATAAGAAGCACGTCTTTTCTGGGTTTGGGTATTAAAGTAATCAGCCCCTGTGTCATGGTAGCAGGAAGCTGTGATCTAGCAATGCTCTCAGAAAACACTTTAAAAAGAAATGGTGCCAGCAGATCAGAAAACTCTTTATAAAATTCAGAGTTGATGCCGTCATTTCCAGGTGATCTATTGTTTTTGAGGTTTAAAATAGCATCTTGCACCTCCTGCTGGCTGATTAGGGAATCACACATCAGCTTCTGGGTGTGAGTAATAGCTCTAATAGAATGTATATTTATATAACTTAAGAGGGACAACATAGCATTATGGTCAAATTTAGTTTTGTAAAGAGAGGAGAAGTAATTATAACAAAACTCAGATATCTTTTCCCTGTCATTGATAACAGACCCACTAATGTTTAACTCAGATAAGGAGTTATATTTGACTCGAGATTTCTCCAGTTTAAAAAAATAAGATGTCATCTGCTCTCCTTCCTCCAGCCACTTCTGCCTCGATCTAACAAAGGCCCCTTCTGCTTTACATTTATACAGATCATCAAGTTTCGTTTGGAGTTCAATCAATCTGAGTTTATTGTTAGCAGAGAGTGAGTTTGGAGGAACGCTGGTTAAGGATGTGATCTCAGAGGTGATATTTCCTACCTCTTCTCGTCTAGATTTAGCTAAGTCGCTACCATATTTCCTCATATATTTACCTATTTCATATTTTAACAATTCCCAATTTTTGCCATAAATTTTATCCTTCTGAGCTTGATCCCAATGCCGCTTAATCAGTCTCTGCAATTCGATTTTCACAGAATTATGTTTTCATAGAGAGCAGTTCATTTTCCAGTAAGAGAAGTGTTTCACATTGTCTGGAGACAAGTTAACATTAAGCAGTACTGCCTTATGATCTGTTAACGGAGTGGGTACGAGATCAACTGTGATGGATCTAAAGAGTTGGAAACAAGCCAGTAGTCGAGCCTTGATTGTCTAGAGCCATCCTTGTTACTCCAGGTGTAAACTCTGCCCCTGGGGAATTTCTCCCTCCATACATCGTAAAGATCATATTTATTCATTAGCGTTTTTAATGAAGAGTTTGCAAGCGAGGGCCTACCAGGTGGCCATCTGTCAAAAGACTCGTTCAAAACTATATTAAAATCTCCTCCAATTATCAGGTGTGCATTAACATATTTTTGTGTTAAGATGGTAAGTTTAACGTCCAGAGAGCCCAAAAGCTCGTCATTATCTGACCGGCGATTATAGCCATAAATATTAACCAGAATGAGGATTATGTCCCTTACTCTACCAACCGGACAAATGTAGTGACCCTGCTTGTCACATAATGATTGCAAAATTTCCCCTTCAAAATGCCCCTTTAAGTTAGATACCCCTGCAGAGTGTTCAGTCCCATGTGAAAACCAAATATCACTGCCCCATTGTGATTTCCAAAAGCTTATGTCTTTAGCAGTGGAATGTGATTCTTGTAGAAAAGCCAAATCAACTTTTAGCTGTTTGATAAATAAAAATAAAGCTTTACGCTTCAGTCCATTTCTCAAGCCTCTGGCATTCAGTGAAACTATAGAAAAAAACATAAATAAACAAATAAATAAATAAAATATAAAGGAAAGGAAAGAAAAAAAATCTTTAACCTTCTGCCTGAATAATGTTGTTAAATTGAACTAATAAGCAGTAGGTCGACGACGCCTGCAGCACCATTGCTTTGCATTGCTTCTCAGTTTATTTCAAAAGGAAATAGGCGACTCAGACGATGACAGAGATCAACTCAAAACACAAGTCAAGGTCGAGCGCACATCGTATGGCACATGGCCCATTGTTTGTTCTTAATTTAACAAAATAGATTTTAACAAAAGTAGTCTGAATGGACCTGTGTCTCCAAAGTTATAGTCACTCAGGGAGTTTAATCTCACCTTCTCCCTCTATGAAGGCTCGAGCCCCGGCAAAGAAGGCCCTTTCCCCTCGGCACGCGCCCTCTCCACCGCGGGCCAAAGCCTCTCTCTCCGCTCTCGGTCCCCCTTCGACAAGTCCTCTTTGAACTGGAAAACCGTGCTCCCTGAGGTAAGAAGAGTTTTTTGCAGCTCTCCACACCTCGTCTCTGCTGAATAGACAGATGGCTCATCCAATCAGCAATCGAGAAAAACTGCATCAGGTGTACCAAAGTGACTGTATGTTGCAACATGTCCTCCTCTCTGGTTGGTGGCGCTGCTTGTTTCTGTCAGACTGAAAATGCTGACAGCTGCAGGCACCATTAACTTAACTCACATAGAGTCCTGGCTGATTCTTTATTTACTACTAATGATGCTCTTTGTTGTTTCTTTGGTGGAGTACACAAGAGCTTTCAGAGGTAGAGATGAAATAAAAGATGTACAAGGCACACCACATTGACGTAAATGAGGTGAAATTCATTTCAAACAAAAATGTCCATGTCTCTGAGGTTTGAATATTTCTGTACAAAATCAAAGTTGCTTTTGTTTGCATGCAAATGAAAGACAGACGATTTATACTTTGCTTTTCTGTCTAATTACATGCAGCGTCAGCCAGCTTTACCAGAAACAAAGCGCTTGTCCTGAGCTGGTTGCAGCTCCTCCACTCAGTGAGCAGGACCCAGAGGATGAGGAGGATGAAGAGAGGAAAGGAATGGTGAAGAGAAGAGTTGTGGAGAAGTTGACAGAAGTGGAGAGATGTGGAGAGGAGAGTAGAGGACTGTAGTTGTGACGCACACAAAATGTATGGTCACATTTTCTGTAATTTTGTTGATATTTTTTTTGTAGTGTATACAAAATAATTTTTCATGTTTTTACTTGGAGGATATTATTTGTGTAAGAAAAACACTTGAATGTTTGCTGTAAGAGTTAATTATGGCTTCTTGGCAAGCCTTCTCTGCAATACAGTGGCATGTCAATGTCGCCAGTAGGAGGCAGTGTGGCGCCGTGCTTCTCCAAGGGGACGCTCTTTTCCAGCGGTCTCTTTTGCTTCCTCATTCTACGGAGCGAAGCTGCACTTAAGTGAAGAAACTGTCGCCTGTCTCTTTCTTTTCTCCTGTTTTCTACACGTTTGTAAAGTTTGCAAACTTGCATAAACACATACACATTAGTAAATATGTAAAATGAGTGTAAGGTCAATTTTGTGAGGGTAGGTAGTGCAATTCTATGGGTTTTCTGACCAGTAGAGAAAATAATGTTAACCTTCGTTTTTTTTGTGTGACCTAAGATGGCGTTGTCCATAGATGTTAAATTGAAATGAACATAAGGTGTAAACATGGTCTTGATTTTGGCTCCAGCACATTCCATTTAGGGTAAAAAGAATATTTTATGGTTGTACTAGCTTGTTTAAATTACTATACTGTTGGTATTATAGTTCTAATGTATTCCTGAATTTGTTTTTAGCACCTTGAAAGGTTACTTCGCAAGTCTTCAGCTTATACATTGCTCCTAAATTGACATGAAACTGTGTTTTTTTTTTAATTTTTCCACTAAATTGTGCAGTATGGTGAACTAAAGGTTAGCAAAGCTCAGTTTAAAGACTGAAAGAGGACAATACAGTATTACACTGATTGAATGCCATTATTTTATTGTAAAGGGAGAATATGTGTTTTACTTGAAAGTAAAGGAAAAATATAGAACAAAAAATATTTTGTTTTATTTTTGATATTGTGAATTTTTGTATAGATAAGCTATTAAAAAGACAAAACAAAATACAGCAAGAAATATATTTTGCATGTTGTCAAATAAATTCTACGGAGCGAAGCTGCACTTAACTGAAGAAACTGTCGCCTGTCTCTTTCTTTTCTCCTGTTTTCTACAGGAACCTTATCTGCTTATGGGTTCTCGGCCTGAGACCTGTAACATAGTGCAGAGGAGTTGAGTTCAGAGTTGAGGTGAAGAGAGGGAAGGAATAGAGCAGAAACGAGGGGAGAGGAGTGTCGTCGAGAGGCTACATGTGGTGAAGAGTCGTCAGTAGTAGAGAGGAGAGGAGTGGTGAGGGATGGAGAACAAAGAAGAGGAGAGGAGGTGAGTATCGAGGAGAGGAGAGTTGTTGGAGTAGTGGAGAGATGTGGAGAGGTGAGGAGAGGAGTGGAAGGGAGAGGAGAGGAGATGAAAGGAGATATGTTTACATTAGAGGAGTGGAAGAACATGGTCAGGAGAGGAGATGAGTGGAGTCATTCATGCAGTGATCAATAAATCATCTGTCTGAATGATGTGTTTTCAACTTTTCCCATGTTGTCATTTGGGGGAAGGAGTGTAGTCGAGAGGAGAGATGTGTCAGTGTGAATATAACGGTAAATGCTGCCCTTTTATGCAGCGGAGCCAGCTGTGCCGCCGTCATCAGAAACAGACGTCGCTTCACGTGACACTTCAGAGGAAAGGACGTCTCAGTTCTCTTAAAACATAGATTTCCTCGGCCCTTCTCTTCCTTGCATCTCTCCATGCATCCCCGGTGGGCGGGACTAAGACGCAAGGAAAAGACGCAAGTGAGGGAAACGTGGATGCAATTTAAGAGACTTGAGAAGCACCCCATGATGCCTTTAATTGGTGGCGTTCTCCTTTGGTTATACTTCCCACAATAACTGTGTTTGTGGTCTTTCGTTAACCTTAATATAGACAACGATGGTGAAATACTTAAAAAGGTTTAGTTATCCAGGTAACAACATTTTTTTCCACGTCATCACTCAAAATGAGACTATACTGTCAGACAGTGACTATGTTTACATGCACTCATTCATACAGAACTGTGTTCACTGTGAGCAGGTTTGCAGAATTGCGTCATTATCAATCCTCTCTGCTGGCACGGGAAATTTGGCATTAAGGGGAAAACAAGTAATCCATGCTGGCCAATCACAGTTCTTACAGTATTCATAGGATGTGTCTGTAGCTGCTGTAGCCTCCATGTGTAGCTGTATATTTAAAAAGATTCACATTAGCTAACAAAACCTACAGCACATCTTTGGCATCTTCCTGTGCAGGTTTAATGATGCGCTATAACCCCAAGTTACGGTTATGATATCATGTTCAAAATATAACCGGAGCCCCTAAGACACTGTATCTAAAAGGAAGGAGCCGCATTGAAAAGATAGTTGCAGTTCATGCGTTAGGAGTTCATGATTGGGGATGTTAGATTGGATTATGATTTATAAGCTGAAAGAGCCAACACTACACCTGTGGGACTTAAAAACTAATCTGTTAAAGTTTCCAGTGCAGAGAAACTACATTAGAAATGAGACTGGTTTGTGTGTGTGTGTGTGTGTGTTTGTTAAGTTTTTCACATCGCCTAGAAGCAGATTCAACACAGAGCTCTGCTGCTTGTCATCTGGGATAGATGATCGGTACAATAGCCGAGTCACCTTTTCTGCTAAAAAGACAGTTTTCGTCTCAACTTACTAACCCATAAAATTAAAAACCTGTCCAGGCCCCAGTGGAAGGAATCCGTCCTCCCTAAACACCGCGTGGTGATTGGGTGAGCCCAGGGTCCGCCTTTTCCAGACCCCCAGGACTATATAAAGCTCCACCAGAGCCTCTCAGGGGTTAGAGGAATGTGATAGTCAAACAAACCCCTGGACCCCAAGCACCAGCACGCCTGACGCACGCTTACATGCAGTCAAATTTCCACACACACCAAGAGAAGCTGCAAACAGGCCGGCACCCATGTTTCGAACTATGGTTGATTTCTCAGAGAAGTACCTTGAAAGGTAAGAGAATGGCATCGGTCACGTGTGTGTGTGTGAGTTTTTGTGTGTATTGGAGTTCCTCTGCACATTGATTTGGATTATAAGGAATAAGAAACACCGGAAGGGAGGGTGAGGAAGGCCTTGATGGGGGGCTGTTTTGCCTCCCACAGGAATTGTTGCTCTCAAGCTGGCAGGAAGGCATCTGACCTCTACATGGATCTCATTTGACAGTCGCAGTGAGGGAGAAGACTCCCTCGTGAGAGTGAAGCGCTAAAACTATTTTAGAGGAAGCAGCTTTAACTTGAGGCTGTCCCTTTTTCTTATTATACGCAGCCTGGATTTCAGGAATAGGATTGCTCATGTGGTCTTTGTGGCTAGGAAGGTGAGTTTGCTCAGAAATAGAGCTCCTTTTTTTGGTCTTGATTGAGGGAGACTGTGAATGAGAGTGTTATATTTATGGACAAAATTTAGGACAATTCCCTTTTTCATTGTTCTTCTAGGAATATTGCTGTTTCTTTCCCCTTGTTAACAATCACCTTTGTCTTTCTTATTGCGATGCTGTATGTGTTTTTTTGTTTTTGGATACATTGAATCCCTGAAAAAAAGTACATGACAAAAACTCCCAGATTGTTCCAGTATCTATTAAGACAGAGCCCAAGTAGTATAAAGTTTTTTTTAGAGCGTTTAGGACACACTGACACAACCCTTGACCCATTATACTCGCACACACACAAATGCACAAGCAGAGTCTCATGCTTTGACAGCATGTGTTTTGTGTCCTGTATTCACTTCACAGGCACACAGCCTTCTGTAAATAGAAAGTGGCAGAAAGGATGAAAACATGTGTGAACCTTGCTCACCTTGGGCTGCTGTTCCCACCATCTGTATTTCTGTCCGTCCTCTCTGTACTCATACCTGGGATCCCACAAGTCAGGCCTCACAAAGACTGAACTTCAATCATTGTGGGAAACAGAACCTCACATTGCCAAAAAATGAAAAAAAAAACAAGTGGGATGAAGTGGGGCAGTGGATTTGGATTGTGGTTGTATAGAGCGTTGTGATATGCGGTATGTCTGTCTGCAGCTCTCCCCCCATGTGCTCTTACAGCCTTTCCCTGGGAGTGCGGCCTACTTTTCAGAACACCAAGAATAGCCAGCGGGGTGCTATTAGTGCGTCTAATGTGAGCCAAGCAAAGAGGGAATAAAAAGTACAGAAACCTACAGATAATTGCAGAGCTAAAGACCTCTCGCTCCTTCACTCAAACACGTAGAGTGTTCTCTCTCTTGCACATACACAAGCAGTCACTCAGGTGTGTGTGTGTGTGTATACACATGACGCCCATCCTGCAAATATGGATGTGCTGTATTTA
>JAPXVT010000012.1:18163223-18174645 GCA_029823135.1 Acanthurus reversus
TGCAAATTCTGTGTAAAATTATCAGGTTTTGTTACTTAATCTATGATAAAGTGAGTGCTATAAATGTTTCTGGGCTCGCATCCTTCTCTCCTCAGTGCATTAATCAATGCACGTGCCTTTTACCGTCCTTGGAGACTTGCTGTTGAGACTGCATTTACCTCAGTCCTTAAATATCACCTGATCATGCACATGTGAGGCACAGGAATTTTTTATCCATGATCTCAGACAGTCTGAATTTTGTTTTTGACTAGAGAAAAGCCACTTCCTCTATTTTAAAGAACTGACTGGATGTGTAAGGTTGTACATCATAATAGAAAAGCATCAGACTTGAATGCTCTGTATGCTTTGGATTAAATTCAAACTCAGCCTCTCTGCCTGCTACATCAATCATTGAATTTTCTGCCTGTTGGGCTACTTAATATGCTGCGTAACTGAACTGTCAATATATTATACTTTCACTGCACATAAATTTATCTATGTTAGATCAAACTTTCTTTGTTTGTTAGTGTTTCCCCTTGGTTTAAAGGGTCGCACAATTAACCGAATTAAACACTCTGATTCTACCATCTACCACAACGCCAAATTCCGTTCTCAAGTTTAAGACTTTGTTTCTTTGCTAACCTGCCAACGTAAGCTTGCCAAAGAATATTTATCAGTAACTTTTCATCATCCACATAAACCACTCTTCACATCAGCATAAATTAGATCAACCACACAGCACTTATTTGAATAGAAAATAAAGCTGGTTTCCCTGCTACTCATGTCATTTCCTTGTTCAGTAGCAACTGTGAAGAACACCAAGAGCAAAAGTTTTTTGAACAAAATTAAGAGTGCTGTGTTAACTGCATGCCAAGTGAATCTAAACACAGAAGCCCAGATTGCCTCCAAAATTACCAAATGACTTGTTACTGACAAGCACTGGAGCATGTAAATGGCTCATTTTTAACAGAGGACATTACATCCCTTTCAGCAATCTTCATGGAGAATGATGAGGGCAAAACAGCATCACTGATCTGTTTAAACCAGATATTCTCTGATATCAACCACAAACAGAAAAACACGGAATCTTTTCTGATGTTAACGGGCTGTTCACTACTGAACCTGTTTGTAACTGGAGTGTTGTCGTGAAACACGACGACAGAAGATGTTAATGATCGTGTGAAATTTTAGTAGCACCCAGACTTATCTGCAATAAACTGTTGCAGGAGGAATATAGCAGAAAAACTACTAATATTTTTCATCTACAATATATAATGTACAAGGTGTTTTGTAAATATTTATCTTTTTTTTTACTCTGGTTATTATTTTCATCTTTGTGAAAGTGGTTACTGATAGGTTGCAGATTGGTAAACACACCTTGTCAATGACCAGTTACAAGTTATTAAATTGTAAGCCAATGCTGCCTTTTTTTTTTTTTTAATTTTACTTAAATAACTTAGCAACAGCAACAACAATAGCATTGAAAAAAAAATCCTTGTAAGAGTTTGTTTGCTTGAACATGAAAGATAAATTGACCTAATTACTAAAACTGTTAGCTGTGTGCTCAAAGGTTAAACCTTTGATTGTACTCGGGTGTTCTTGAAAGAAGTTACATTGGAATTTTCCATGCAAAAGCAAAATCAGACACTGACACATGAAAGAGGAGGAGCACTGTTGAAGTTCTAACAACCAAAATGTTTACCAGGTTCACAATTGTTACATGTTGGTTAGGGTATTGACCTGAGCCTGCAGATTAATGCTGACAACTAAGATAGCAGTATGTCAGATCGCACAAAGCCAAAAGTGACAAATGTGGTCCTGACACGTCTCAAAGTTTCAACTGCCTACCAAAAAAATCTGCTTAAAAGATGTCAAAAAAGAGCAAAACTGGCATTACAAAAGAGAAGAGTGGTTGGCCTACAGACCGTAACATTGTGCTTTAATAAAACAAGCAAAAAGAACATTAGAAGAAGAAAGAGGCAGCACCGCTTTTTTCCCTAGATGCCGACCATATTTTGCGAAACATCCCCTGTCAACAGTTTCTGAGGCATGCTTGACCAAAGATTCAAAATGGCAGTGTGGTTTATCAACACTTATGTTTTAGATCGAGATTCAATAAGGAAATACTAAAACTGAAAAAGAAATATGCAGAGTTTGAAAGTTTTATAGGAGATAGAATTTGTCAGCGGTAGCACCAGTTTGCAGTGTTAAGGAGTCGACTCACAACAAAAAGACCTTTGGTCCGAGAGCCGGCTGGCTGGAGTCTGCGATCAGTGCGCCTGTTTCTAATTGCTTTTCCAGGATCAGTGCTGCTGTATACATTGTAATGTTTCAAATATTGTAAGAAATTGTTTCCCTGTTGTAGATGTACCAAAATCTTTGTTTGGTACCCTCTTGCCTCTTGTTGCTGTCTCTTCGCCAGGTCGTCATTGTAAATGAGAACTGCTTTTTTAATTGACTCATCTGGTTAAACGGAGCCTCGGCAGTTTGAATGTTCCTTCGCTTACGTGGCTGAAATTTCCTTCTCCACTGGAAGGAATGAAGGTTTGGCTAATTGGCGCCACTAATTAGCCTGTAGGTGTAAAAGTGAGTGAGAATGATTTGTCTGTCTCCATGTTTCAATCCTGGCTGTGACAGACTAGAAACGTGTCACGGGTTTATCCAGCCTCTCACCTGACATGTGCTGGCACGGACGCAGCCCCCTGTGACTGTGAAAGGGATGAGTGGGTACTGATAAATGGATGGTTGGATAAAAAGATCAAATTGAATATATGGCTCTAAAGATGCCTTGCTTGGTTAAGCACTAAATGTCATATGTCGATTTAGTTGATTAATTGTGGTACTCTGACTAAAACTAGACTTTTAAAATACATGTAAACATGTTAGTCGGACTGAAATCTTACTAATTCGAATTTCTCAAAATCAGACTAAGACACCTAGATGATGCAGTTGGGGATCGATTTCCTCTTGCATGAATACAATGCTCAATTCACCCCGAACTTTCCTAGGCATTCTGCACACGATCCACTGTTCCCGCCACAGTGTTTGACCAAGAGGTTGAACAGCATAAATTCAAGGGGAACAAAAGAACAACGGGAAGATGGTATCAAAAAATCAGAGCCTAGATTATGTACGAAATGTGCAGAGTGGTAAAGTTGCCCATGTTTGCATTGTTCAACAAAGAACCCGCTTGCTGCTTGCAAACTTGTTTGTCGTTCGTTTGGTATGTTATGTAATAGGTCAAGCGGAAGAAGGTCCAATAGCAACCAGATGAAAGGCGGCGTGGAGTCAGACATACTTTCTATCAATAAATCAGTTCTCCCCTGGTTCTTGTATACTGGGACACGGACAGTGGTCCAATTAACTATGCATGTAAAGGCACTAAATGATAAGGCTATTAGAAGTGATTTGACTTGTCATTGCATACAGAGAAGTTGTGTGTGTGTTGCATGAAGGCAGAAGGTTTGCATGAGATGCAGTGTTTGTCCTGAGCAGTGGGTTGTTAGACAAACAACACAAGGTGAGGAGGAGGAGGAGTGGTGTGGAGGAAGGTGTAGCTAGTGCCACCTGTGTTTACATCAATAAGTAATTAGTTTGCACGTGAAAACGGTTTTGTCACCTGCCCTGTTAGAGGTAGCATAGCGATTGAAACCAGCTGCTCTTGACTTCAATTCATTAGCAGCCTACTGTCTCTTTAAATCATCTTTGTTAGTTAAGTCATACAGTCATGGAGAGTTTCTCAGAGTGTTGTGGGTTTTCTTGCGTCAAGCCCAGACCAAAATCACAACTGGGCTGGGAAGCAGTGTTGGACTTTGTTGGGAGGCCCTGCACTTGCCAGAGTGAACTAAGCCTCGGTTTCAATTTAGTTACTGTATTTATTTTATTAATATTTAGCGAATGATGTTTTTCTGGTGAAGGAAAGCGGAGATCTACATAGCTGCACTCAAAGTCTCATGGCAACTGAACTCAGGTGTTTGTAACCTGCATTTTTCATTTCTGCCTCTTCAGCTCTGAGCAGAAAGGTCACCTCAACAGATCCAGGGGATAGATATATAGACAGATAGCTGGTCTGGCCAGTTTTCCACGGTGGCAGGATCTTGCAGTAGCCTCTCTAGCAAAACTCTCATGTTACTGGTGTCTCATTTCACTAGCTCAGGGCAGCGGGCGAAACTCACCGTCCTTGGGTTTGTGCCCTCGCTCCCCTTTGTCTGTGTTATCTATTGCTCAATAGTCTTTTACAAATGTGTCCATCTATCATTTTTAGCTTTTCTGCTGCTCTCCCTTCTTTTCAGTCATTACGACTGTTTGCATCTTATTAGCCCTGTTTCCTCAAAATCCTTTCTCTTTATGTTCCTCAACATGTCGCCGAACATCAACCTAACATAGCTAATGAGGTCATAATGTGTGGGACACAAATCCTAATGGGAGGTTCTTTGATCTCTTGTATGTCAGCAAAACTACATTAATGAGGTGACTTTGTCATCATACAATTTATGATGACTGGATACGAGCAACTGCATTCCCGGTACTTTTATAGCTCTGCCCCACCATTATCGCTGCTTCTGATAGTGATAAAGGGAGTAAATGCACGCTTCCCTCTACATGGCGATTCAGTATGAGAATGCAATTTGGAAGAAAGTGAATAGTTCCTCCAAGAAAGTGCTTATGATAAGTTATGTGTGTTGGCTGTATTTCAAATATAATTTTTGGTGTTTTAAGCACACTACGAGTGCCATCTAGTTTCACTGTATTTAAGAAGAAGCAGATATCTTTATGGCCATTGACTCCAAATCTCACATAAAAAAAAATCAATATGGATAAATAGCACTGCAGGTAAAAGAAAGACTGTTTTGATTTTTAGGTGAATGGTAATTCTATTATTCTTCACTTCCAAGAAGCAGCAGATCTAAGATCACAAATTAAATGAAAGAAAATATTTTCGAGGCTGAATCTCATTGTTAATTAGGTAATTCAAAATCCTCTACTGACAATTTGGGCTTTTAAAGTAAAGCCTTTTAGTTAGAAGCTTCTGAGCTTTTATATATAATGCAAGGGTGAAAATACATATAAAAAATTTTATAATTAAAATAATGGTCTAAAGTAATCACAATCTCAAATCAACTTGCATTGGTTTTGCTGTATGTATCTGTTCTGTTAGTTTGGTTTGAGGGATCCTCCCATGTTTACTTCACCTAGTGAGAAAATGCAGTACAGCTGTGTGACAGATGACCAACTGAGGTGCTGCATTGAATCATGAAAACTCTCTGACGGCTTCTAGTGGGCAGGTGTGGAATGACAGTGTTCACAGAGGGGAAAAAAAAACAGACAAAATATGAGGGAGAATCAGATGAAAGTGTGGCGTGCGACACATGACAGGGTGCTGGGCTTGTTGACAAGACAGAAACAAACAGTGTTGCACAGAAAAGACGTCAGCAGCCCGAGCAGCAGACAAACAGCTGACAGTTGTGGAAAAACAAGGGTCAAAGCCATTAAAGGCAAGACAGCAACCAAACTGGAGCTTTCTTCAGTCAAGTACAGTTAAACTACTCAGCCAATGCTCATTTCTCTTTCATTTTAGTGAGTTACCTGTCTCAAGGCTACCAAACTACCCTGCAATTTTGTTCAGGTTTTTGAGGTTTTGTGTACTGTGATGAGAAAAAAGTTGAGTGAATGAGCAGGCTTTTCAGTGACGATAACTGATAGCAGCAACTTATGTAACCACTCAATGGCTGGCAGAAGTTGATCGTACTGAAATGTTTTGGTAGCATCTTGAGGAGTTGTTGTCATTTCAGTGCACCAATTGTATTCAGATAGGCTGTGCCACATCTTTTAGACTGAAAGACAGGGAACCATGATAATACTTTAGGGGAACGGTAATTTCCTGTTTGCCTTTAAAAGAAGTTTTTGTTGTTAGTGTTGTTCTTATGTCCTTTGTTGAGAAATTTGGTTGAAAAAATAAGTTCCTTAAACTTATCTTACATTTTTTTCTACTTTTTTTTATGTATATTGCACAAAGAACTGACTTTGGTTAGAAGAATTCACATGATATTACCAAATTTCTTTGTATTCCTCTTGTGTCCCCTAGACATGTCAGTCCAAGGTGTTTGATCTATCAGATGGGGTGTCCCAGTATGCATGGTTTCCTTGTCGTGAGGCCCATAAGACCACCTGGGGATATCCTAACTATTGGCTCAAGGTAAGACTAATCTGCAAACAAACGTCCTCATAAAACTAAAAGACTTGGGTTTTTCTTATTTAGATTCATTTAATATAAAGCTTAATGTTATCAGAAATTTCTAGTTATTTGTGTTGAAAGTAATGGCCATTGCAACAATTTGACAGAACATATGATGCATAAAACATAAATTAAATAAGGAACATTCAACTTATTTCTAGGAGAGATGATAAGGTGGTTTGCAGTTCTTGGATTTTTTGCTTTTTGTTTTCCTGCATTCAGGCCCACTTTTCTCATCCCATGGTGGCAGCAGCAGTGATTATCCATCTCGCTACTGATGGGACTACCTACATTGACCAGACTCAATGTAACATCACTGTTCAGCTTGTGGACACCAAGGAGGGCATCCATAGTCTAGGTGAGAACTGCCTCCCGTACTTTTAAATTGCTACCCACTTGATACACCTTTGGTGTCAGATTGCTAAATATGACCGAGTGGAAAGCCGATCTCAAAATATTTTTACGCAACTAATTAGAGCTTGTTAAACCTGAGTGGACATCATACAAAATGATGCCCCCTTAAACGCATGGCACTTTTATCTGTCTATCACTCTTGGGCCCCGCTGGTAATCACAGGGCTTCATAATATAACTGGCAAAGATAAGAATTTCATGCATCAGCCTACAATGGGGAAAAAAGTTGAATCTGGTAGAATACGGTAGAAATGTCAAATTTCTCTAGTTTTGTTCAAAATGAAATGCTGACATTGTAGAATGCATGTTTATATGTTGTATTGGCAGTGAGATTAAAAAATGTGGTTTCAATATAAGTCAATGAGGCATTTTTTGGCATGAGGGTCCTAAAAGGGAGCAAAAACTGATACAGTTGCCTCCCAACTCCATCTTCACCTAACCCACAATAACCTGTATGAACAGTTCCAGTCTGGTTTCCGCCCACTCCACAGCACTGAAACAGCACTCATCAAAATCACAAACGACCTCCTTATGGCAGCTGATTCTGGACTCCTCACCATCCTCATCCTCCTCGACCTGAGTGCAGCCTTTGATACCATCTGTCACACCACCCTCCTCAACAGACTATCTTCCATTGGCATCGCCCACACTCTGTTAGACTGGTTCACATTTTACCTCTCTGGCCGCACTCAGTTCATTCAGCTCAAGTCCTTTAAATCCATCCCCTCCTCTGTCACTTCAGGTGTGCCCCAGGGCTCTGTCCTGGGGCCCCTCCTCTTCATCATCTACCTCCTTCCCCTCGGCAATATCTTCCGCAAATTTAACATTCACTTCCACTGTTACGCTGATGACACCCAGCTCTACCTCACCACTAAACCCTCATCCACTCTCCCACCCACCTCCCTCACTGATTGTATCACTGAAATAAAAACCTGGTTCACCCGAAACTTCCTTAAATTAAACAGTAACAAAACCGAGGTTCTCCTCATTGGCACCAAATCCACTTTTTTAAATATTTGAGTGAAATTCTAACTGAGAGAGCATGGAGAAAAATAACCAAGCTTAGGTGCACAGGTCATTTTCAAAAACTGGCTTTCCCCACAATGATTAAAAAAGTGGGGCCCATTTATCAATATCTGCCTCAAACTGATTCCACCAAGGTTCTGTGTTAACTTTTGCTGAGTCAGCTAATTTTGGCAAACGGTGACACCCAGGTATTTGATGCCATTGATGGGCCATGAGAAGTATCCTCTCTGGAACATGGACTTGGTCAATGTAAAGTGAAGGGTAGAACCTCTGATTTCAACCAATTAACTTTTTAGCCTCAGATATGAGAATGTGTTTATAATTTTAAATAGTGTGGGGAGTGAGTGCTCTGCTTAGAGACAAGAACAAGGATATTGTCCACGTACAACGTAAGTTTGTGGACTCATGGTCATAGCCAATTTGTATCCGTGGAATTGATGGTCCCAAGCAAATGGCCGTTGTCAGGGGTTCAAGGGCCAATGCAAAGAGGCCATGGGAAATACCATTGCCTTGCCTGGTCCCTGTACCCACCTTAAACCAGGGTGAAATCATAATGGAGGAGTTTTAAAATGAACCAAATAAAAACACTTATTCCAGACTTTCAGGTTGTCTGGTCACAGAAAAGGCTGTGCAGTTCTAGCTTCTGATCTGAGGTGCCTCCCATCTGAGGGAGCTGGACCTGAAATGCAACCATCTAGGAGACTCAGGAGTAAAGATGCTGAAGGGTGGACTGGAGGATCCATGCTGGAGACTGGAGATTCTCAGGTATGGACCAAGGGCTCACAAACTGTTACTCTTTTACACTGACAAACTGTTACTTACAAAGGCTGCCTGAATCACAGGTGTGACAGCTAGGTGAGATGACTGCTGTGCAAGCCTGAACAAATGTTGCTGTTTTCAAAATTCAAGAAAATATACTGTGCTGACTGTTTCTTCTTCCAGGGTGGACAGTGATGGACAGCAGTGGTTGAAACCTGGTCTGAGGAAGTGTATGTGTTCAACTTGATTTATAAAACAAACAATGGCATACTACTTGTTAAGCAACCTCAAGGACAATAGATGTCCTAGCAATGTCCCATTGTAAGCATTTACGTTAGCCACGTTAGTGTTTATTCATTGTACAAAATAGTACTTTGGCATTATTTAAAATCAGTCTACAACTTCGTTTCCAACTTAAAGCTTTCAACAATGTGATAAACAAAAAGTAATCCAGCAGTTGTATTAGCTGATAACCTGCTGTTTGTTGTTCTTTCCGTCAGATGCCTGTGAACTCAGAGTGGACACAAACACAGTGCATAGACACCTCAAACTCTCTTAAAACAGGAAAAAGGTAACACCAGTGGAAATAGAGCAGCCATATCCTGATCATCCAGAGAGATTTGACTACTGTTTGCAGCTGCACTGCAGAGATAGTCTGTCTGGTCGTTGTTACTGGGAGGTTGAGTGGAAAAACTGGGCCAATATAGCAGTGACTTACAGAGGAATCAGAAGGAAAGGGGACAGTGAGGACTGTTGGTTTGGAAACAATGATCAGTCTTGGAGTCTGTTGTGGATCATTATGTTACACTGTTACTCACAATAGCAGAGTTCTCTACATCCCAATGTACCCATCTATCCCCACAAGAGAAGGAGTGTATGTGGACTGTCTTGCTGGCACTCTGTCCTTCTACAGTGTCTCCTCTAAGAAACTGATCCACCTCTACACCTATAAAACCACCTTCACTGAACCACTTTATGCTGGGTTTGGATGTGGAATGAGAGCCTCAGTGTCTCTGTGTTCACTGTAGGCATCTCCTCCTGTCTACAGACAGCATATAAAAATAACTCAAATTGATAATGATACAACTTCTATCCTAGATAAACTTAAGCAGATTATTTCTATTGTGGATTAGTATGTTTAATCTTAAACCAGGTAGATTCTTTGTTTGGAATACCCGAATTTAGTTGTGCGCAATTCACTACTGTGCAAGGACACTGACATGGGTGCTTGGTCTCAGAGTATCCAGCAGGTGGCAGCAGCAACAATCAAAAGTTACACAGGGAAAGTGGGAAGTCAATAGGATTCATCCTTTGGGCACCATGATTGTTTGCACAAAGTTTTATGGAAACCCACAGGTCCATACCTGTTGAGAAAATTAAAAAAACAACAACACAGTGAATCATCTCTGCTAGAAAGGAGCCACATAATTGTGTGTCTAATTTAATATTATAGGAATTTGACTAATTTAAAGCTACCAAGGAAAATTTTAAAAAAAGTACTGGCATATAGAATAGTTCAAGTTGTAAAAATATTCTCTTTCTACACATACTAAACATCCCAAAATTTAAGATTCCAGTTAAAGTGTTTTTTCACCCCAATGTTTCTGTTTTTTTAATGGAAAGTCTGTTTTTACATGTAAATCGCAGACCATATGTTAAATTCATAGTTTTAGAATTTGTAAATAAAATTTTGGTCTAAAGACAAAAATGAAATAATGTGTGAGAGTCCTACGTGAGCAAATTCCAAGTGGTTTTCTCAAATGGCCTCTACACGATCATGAAGTTATGTTACTGGATGAGTCCCGGAGCTTTTTAAACATATCTCAAGTAAAAAAATCAAAAAGAAGATTTCAAGGCACTCTTTGAAATGTTAAAATGCCTTTATTTCCATGGCACGGTCATGTTGGACCTTGAAAAACACACTCTGACGCCTTTTGGCAAACAAGCCTTAGTCAGGGAGTCAGACAGAGCTCAAGACACAAAAGGCCCTTTTATACTGGTCATCTAGCCTAACAATAGCAATCTTACACCTGCATTTCTGATATCTTAAATGAGCTTCCACATTTTATGATGTTTCCTGCAGTGTTCACTACTGGTGGGCGTAGCTATTGATATTTTTGAAACAGGCCTCTGTGAGCAGACACCAACAGTCAGTTACATGCAGATCAAAGTCCAGAGTGCAGCTACTCTACCTTTTACCTGCTGGCTTTTAGTCTTCCTCCAGATAATTTAGGAGCAACATGGAGATTATAAACAACAATCTTGAAAAGTATAAGAACTACAATTTTCCCATCAAGTACACAACTGCAGAGTACATTGATTCACTCCAAAGCTTTGAAATTCGAGATAGTGACATTTTCCTTGTCACTTATCCAAAGTCAGGTAAGTGAGAAAAAAAATCTCTGTTTTGCAATATTTGATTTAGTCAGACTACAGATCAGGTATGATGTCCCATGACATATGTCCTCCTCAGGCACCATATGGACTCAGCAGATCATCATCTCCATCTGTGAGTTACACGGAGGTCTGAATGAATATCCAAACAACTATGAGCAGATGCCGTGGCTGGAGTACAAGGAGGATCGGGATTACACCGTGCGACCCTCTCCACGACTCTTCGCCTCTCACCTCCCCCCCGCTCTCATGCCTCAGGGACTCAAGGACAAGAAGGCAAAGGTTGGTATGTTATGGAAGCCAAAGTCTTTGCTTATTTTCTTGATTAGAGTAGAACAATCGTTTGGTCTGTGAAGGGTGGGAAAATGCTTGCAATAATTTGCTAGCCTGGTTAACCATCCGCTTCCACATCGTTGCACTTTGTGAGAAGCGTTTGGCCACTCTCCATTGAGAAACGTTTGCATTGTGGTGGGTGGGATATTTTCAACTTCGACCAATTGCTACTGCTTGGTCATTACGTATGTTATGCGCTTCCGTCAGAAGTAACGCTAAAACATCGTTCCCCTCGATAAAATGTCTTAGACATTCCTGTTGTTCAGACTTTAGTTCTTCAATT
>JAPXVT010000012.1:18198477-18209985 GCA_029823135.1 Acanthurus reversus
TGCTCAATATACTGTTTTATAATAAACTTATTCATTTTTGTTCCCACAGCTGATGTCATTTTATAGTTCATTCTACCCACATTTTTTCTAAAGCATGAAATATTCTTCACTTTTCACGTCCCTCATTTCTTTTCAGTTTGAACTGTAAATAATCATTTTAATTTCATTGTGATTGTGTTGTGTTTAATGGGACCTAGAACTCTGAATATTGCACAATATCATAATCATTTGCAAGTAAAGGTGGGAAGGAGAAAGGGTTTGTCATATTTTCTTTGTTCTAGGTTTGTTTTATACCATTCTTTTATTGGTTGTTGTTCTTCTGTCTCTTTCTTGCACACATGCATTCAGGTGAGGAGTGTGAGCTGACGTGCAGGGAGAGCAACAGCGACGTGGTGATTCTCCCCAGCAACATGACCGTAGAAAGTGTACTTAAAGAGCATTGGAGGAACCCTCAAAAAGTCAAGGTAAGTTTGGACGTGTGCTTGCAACCTCGCAGCTCTGACAGACGCACTTCACAAAGATCTGAGATCCACAACTCTCCTGTAAGGAATTTCACGCATAGCGTCAACATCCTGGCTCTATTACCCACAACGCAAACCCCCAGCTTGTGCCTATCTGTTGTGTCCTGCAAATGTTTGTCTTAGAAACATGGCAACCCTTCAAACATTTTTATTCTATTTTTGATCGCAAGTGAGATAACATGCTGCCGCCCCCTTGCACCCTGTGCTCAATATGACATTTCAGCTGACTTCCTAGAGAAATTAAAAAAGCTAGAAATATTTGTTTGTTAAAACAAGTAATTGCACCATTTGTAACTTTCAATTTCCCATGTATTTTTCTTTACAAGAAATAAACCACAGTGAGAAAACAAAACAAAGTAACAGAAAACTGCAGAGTTCTTGTGAAGCATGGGCCCCCACTACTACTGTGGCCAAGTTGTAAAACTTTATCAAATAGCTTGTCATCAGTAATCACTGTAATTTTCTACAATAAACCTATGACGCTTAGTGGTTAATGACCTCATTTGATTTAGATATACCTCCCAGGCAGCTACCGACTGTACTGATTAAGTGCTGTTTGCTTAAACTGGCAGATAGCAAAACACAAAGGTTAGAGGTTATGGTGGTGCTAGTAGCGGTGGGGTAGCGGGGGGGTTGAGGGGGTGTCATTACACACAGAGCTGTACACCTTGTCCCCATGGGAGCGCCACTCACACATAAGTGGCACCCCCCTTCCCCCATGTTGTCGTTTGGGCTTTTTATGACGTTTAAGAGTAGGGTCAAGAGGCGGGGTCGGGCTTTGCAGTGTGTATTGGTGTGTTTATGTGAGTGTGTAGTAGGTTAAAAGTACTAGACTACACCTACTTTTCAAATTTTACTCCCCCCATTTAACTTGATTAATGTCAATGACATGCAATTTGTTTTAAGTGTTTTTGTCAGCGAAACGCCCTTTCAGCTGTAGACTCAAGCAGAGATCTTACTAAATGGCATCAAGTTTTGTAACTAGAGAAGGAGAAAAGAGAAGCCAAAGCCAAGTAAAGGAACACATTGTGTTTCTCGCTGTATTTTTTTCCCCTACAACTCCTTTTGTTTTTGTTTCAGAGTCACACTGAGTCAGCAGCTTTTTGCGGTAGATGTTAGGAGAGAGGGGTGGCTTGGGCCACGTGGACATGAAATGATCTGTTTTTCATGGATTTGTGTAAATGATATGATTTTGCCCAGTGGTAATTTGAGAGCAGATGCTATGCTGCTGGGGGCAGGGGATAGCATAGGAGAAGTGAGAAGTCAGAGAGGTGAGGCTGTTGGAATAAGGTTTTGGGGGAGGGAGGGAAAGGTATCAGACATGCATAAGGTTAAGAAGTTTTTAGAGGTTTTTGGTGGGAATGTGCCCTTTAGCATGTCCCATGTTTTGCATTCCTCCTCTTCTTGTCAACAGATAGATTCCAAATAAACTAATTCAATGTTCCTGTGTTGATATGTAATGCAGAAACAGTCGGTTTATTCACAAACATAAACATACATGCACAAGCACAATGCTCCACACTTTACCATAGTAATCTAATGATTACAAAACATCCTGGTTATACAGACACATGCCTTATGCCAGAATGTAGTCATTTGTCGGACATTTATTTACATATGCAGTTACACTAACATCAAAGTAGGGATCCTTGCTGGTCCACCTTTAGGATGCTGCCAATTTGATTCTAGCAGCAAAAAAATAGATCCACAGGAAATGGAATAAATACCCGAGGGCAAAGTAGAACAGGCGCATATGGTTGAGATATAAGATAGAAGAAATGCACAGGGCCGTCACGAAATGGTATTAAGAAATAAACAGGAGGAGGCTGCTGTGGTGGAAACAGAAATCAATCATGACAATGGCTAGCAGTTGTAGTAACAGTAGGAGTGTAAGTAGTAAGTAGGAGTGGACACTGTAGCATACTTCCAAACTCCCCTCTAGGATGGGATTCTTCATACAGTATCTAAGGAGAATTCATGTCCCCAAATCCACTTTCTAGTTCTACTTTGCTGAGTTGGAGGTTAATGTTTCCCACCTTAATAAGTGATGTTGATTTATTACCTTTAAACTAGTCGTATTTCGGTTCTTAGTGTGACCCACTTAGAATTCTCTCCTGCTTCCCTACCTCCACCTCCTCCTCTTCTCTTTCCTGTCCCTCTATGTCTAACGATTCTGTGCCCCCAGCACCCTCCTCCCCCTTTATCAGCAAAATTACCCTGTCGGGCTTGCTGTGGAATTAGTCATTTTCTACATGACATGACCTCGTCTGTGGTGGCGCTGAGATAGGGATCTATTTTTATGTGGTATCAGCGCCCCGGGGAGGCTTCAGAGGGTGAGGATCCTATACGTAGTGAGGGGTGAGGCCAGGCCACGATCATGGATTATCATGATTTACGGCTGTGCTGAGAGAGGAAAAAAAGAGTGAGAGAGAGAGAAAATGAGAGAGAGGGGAAGAGAAGGGGTTTCTGGATGACATCATCCGCAGCAGAGCATGGAAAAAGGAGAATGAGAGTACAGAAGTTGCAAAAAGTTTCACCTTTAACGCAAAAAAAATGCTTTATTTTCCACCATGCAGGTACTTAGAATCAAACCCTTTACACTGAAAACACATGCGTACTCACATCCCACACATCCTGCTCTGCAGTATTACATCGCAGTAGTAGAGCAAGTTACTCCTGCTGCTCTCAGTTGTCCTCAGATGCTATGTTGTTCTCTCTCCAACATCAATCCCCCATCTTTCTTTTTTGCATTGATTTGCTGACAGCACTGAAATGAAAAATACCTTAGTTTGCAGCAACAAAAGGAACGCACGTCAACTTTGAGAGATATTGGGACGCAGGGGGTCTGAGAAATGGACCATCTGAGGTCAGCCAGTCCTTTGCTGTGGACGGCACTTTTGATAATGCGCACTACTATCCAAGTCTGGGGCCACACTCGGGCTGTAAACAAAAGCCTTGTCCACCTGCTGGCTCGAGTAGACACTTAGTATAACTGCCTTTGTGCCTCACAAACACACACAGAGTCACACAGCGCAGGCACACATTCCCAATTGGATGCATCTGAACATGTGCATTCTCATGTATCTGCAGCATACGCCTACACGAATGCATTTGTACATGCAGGTACACATTCTGTGAACAGTGCTGCCCGGCTCCCTTGAGCACAAATGTTTTCTGTTGCATTTCAATATAGAACAAAGTTAGAAAACAAGATGGGATTCCTCACATTCTGCAAAGATATTTGAGAACACGCTGCTCTCTACTTCTCTCTCCCCCTCTCTCTCTTCTTCTCTTCCTTTCTCTTTCTTTTTCTTCCTTCTTGCTCGCTCTCAGTTCTTTGCCCTACGTGGCCAGTTGTGAAAAAAAAAACAAAAGAGATTTTTTTTTTAAGCAAGTTAATCGTTGTCAAAATCAACTTATTCAGCCTTTTCTGTGGAAAAGGTTGAGCAGTCACTAGAACAGAAATTTGGAAATGAACATTTCTGCAAATAGTAGATGCATTAAATATGTTCGTATATGTATCATCAGTGTTTCTCATACGAGCTGACACTTGTTCCTCAGAATGTGGGCTGGATGGTGGTGACGTGCCACGTGCATGACCTCCATTCACTTCCTGTTGTAACAGACAAAACTGTATAATTTTATTGTGATGTCGGGTCATTTTTAAGCTTGTTTACTGCAGCGAAACTGGAGCATGTTTGACGAGACTTCGGGATGTTTTCCAGACGCATTTGTGGCAACAAAACTGGGAAATTTAAGCCAAAACATGATCTTTTCCTCACACAAAACAAGTGCTTTTTTGTGCTAAACCTAACCAGATGTCAACCGCAGTATTGTCGCAACATATATTTGAAAACTGAAACATAAAATTTCAACATATGTATAGTGAGCAGAAGCATGCAATACCATGAAGAGCAAATAAAATTCTCACCCAAACGTTTGTCTTGTTTTCCAGAACATAGTCTGTACAATGGGACTGAAATGGTATCCACATCCAGAATTGCTCCACTGCATCAAAGGATGTGAGGTAAGGGCTCAACCTGATAAGATTTTTTTTTTTTTTTTTTGTATTTTTGGAACAATAGTCTCATCTATCATATGTGACTAAAATCCTTTTACCTTCCTTGATCTCAAAGCAAACAGAGAGATGAGTAATTTCAATAAAGAGGAAAGTTGGAGAACAGCAGTAGAATTATGTTATTACAGCATGCTCAACTTTGATCAGAAATATACATATTCATACAAGCTTAAAAGTTTCCCTCATAAATACTCACGGACTCCAAGTCTCTGGAAGTCCCCAAGATCAGAAAATGATTTGTGAAGACATTTTTATGTCCCTTTGTAAGCCAAAATGTTCACTGTAGCCACTGAGCTAAAAGTGTTAGCAGCCACCCTGTTTGAAGTGGATGCACGACCTTCACGTGGTGTTGGGGTGCGTAGATAATGACTGAATTTTCATTTTTGGGTGAACTTTTGTTCCAGTTACTTTGAAATAGAGTTTCACGACATTTTATTCGCTGTGTCTGGCCAATGGAGTTGGACAGACAATAGACTGGCAGATGTTGGATAAGAAAAACACTAAAAACCAACCTGCACTCTAGGTGAAGACTGAATCTCTTGTTAGAATATTTGGATTGATCAGTCAAAACATACTTCAAGTCAGCGTTGAGGCGGCCAGCTAGTTCTTTCTTTACACGTTAGCAGATGTTGGGGGTGAAGTTAGGAATACAGTCGTATTTTAACCCCCTGGCAAGTATTTGTCCACATGAAAGTTTTTTTGTCTAATGCCAGTTGTCGAAGCCAGTTAAATTGCAGTTACTACATGGCAATAAGGTATTAGACTAATTAATGTGGCTCACTGACAAATTATTCACTTGCTGTCATCTGATGTACTTACAGAATTATTACCTTTTACAATAATCCTTACACAGGCAATTCTTTAAAAATGGTGCTTCGCCTATGAAAGGATTCCACTTCAATTCATGGAAGAATAATATCCACTCAGTTTAGGCCAATTGGATAACCTGATTGGTAACCCAAGTGGGGAGGGTGGGGCCAGCCCAATAAATCACCTTATTGGAGTGTTTTGTGCAGGGAATAGTTTATGGTGTCCTCACTTTGATTTACGGGTCAAGGCCCACTAAGGGCTTAAAAAGTCACATTGAAAGATGAGGGAAATTTAATGTAATCAGATTCATCAGCAAATTTATCCCGAGACCTCGAAAGGGCTCTGAAATGCTTTAGAGGATACAACCACAAGAACAAAACTTTATTAAATGATCTACCTTTTAACTTTTACCAACCACTTTAAAGGTGGGACTGTCATTGTCTGTTTAATTGACGCACTCTCGCTCTGGTACAGCCATTCATGGGAGACAACTACTGTGACGCGGTCAACAACAGAGCCTTCTGTAACTATGACGGAGGAGACTGCTGCCAATCCACTGTCAAGACCAAGAAGGTTAGTGGCATGCATGATGTTGGATTCAGTCCTGGTCACACGGATCAACAGTCAGTGTTTGTTCCCAAACTCTGGAGTCACACATAGCTTAGAAACAAATCCCGCCTCCCACATGTGAGTGTTTTTTTCTTTTCTGTGCCTAACCCACTTGGACTTCGTTACTTTCTCACTGCCATGCATCAAGCGAAGGTCACATATCGTTGTGATCAAGTGTTGACATTTATAAATGGTCATTTCTATCAACACAAGTAAGGGTAATGAAAAACACAACTGAATATACTGTTCAAGGCTTCTGTATTTCAACTCCTGGAACATCTCAAAACGGATTCTTCCTTCCTTTGCGTCTTGTCCAACCTGAGATTACTGGTAGACAGATTACTGATTCCTCATCCAAGGGAGTGGGAGTTTTCAGACTTCATCAATAGTCTTTGTTTTTCTGCGGTATTAAGTTTCCTAATGTCTAAAACGTCTATATTTGAATCTGTATGCTTGTTTTTATGAGAAATTACGTCCAGGGTCACACTTGGGAATGCACTTTTTTGAGTTACTCAATCATCCGACTGATAATATCGATGAATGTCTCAATGATAATGCACCAGCTGGTCAATAGTGACCTCATAAACAGACTCATGTGAAGTTAAAAATTCAAAATATGTGCAGTTGTTACAGAAAGTAAAGGTCATGACTTAAAAAAAACTTGTGACATAATTTACTTGTTACTCTTCTAAAACAAAAAAAAAGGAAAAGACTTTTGATCTGTCAACACTTAATCAACTGTGTTGTATTTCAGAATTAAGCTGTGAATGACAACTTCGGTCATCTTTGTGGTAGTAACACTCCTAAATCAGAGAGGTACTTTGGTTCCTTCCAGCCAGCTGCTGGCGAGGGATCTGATTGGAAGAGTGTTGTAGCTTCTGTGCTGCAGCATCTGCTTCTCTGGCCCCGGCCTGTTTCTGTGATTCTGGCGAGGGACTTAAGTTGTACTCCTGGCATATCCATCTGTATGTCTGGCTGGATTTATATTGCAGTCTATGTGTCTCACTGGCTGTGTCGAGTGTGTTCAACTGGAGAGCCTCTCCGTTTCCTCTATTGGCAAAAAGTACATACAAGCGACAGCCACAGTTCCCATGATTTTTTCTGGTCTCCCTACACACAATCTACACTTTGAGTATTTAATCACGTGGACAGAATTAATTATGTTTCTTTATCGGTAACAGCATTTCCAAGTGGCGTCTTTAATATATATTATTTGATCCTTACTTAATCGAGGCTTGGAACTGCTGATGGATCCATGCTTTCAAACTGTGCTTTTACAATCATTTTAAATGGTCACATCCACATTTTTTCCCAAAGGTTCAATATCAAATGTATAAGTGGCTCCAAGTAAAAAGTCCATGTGAAATTATATATAATTTAATTTCTGTAAGTCACCTGTCCCATGTTCTCCTTTGAGAAAAAAGCATCTAAAACCAAAAGGGAGATTTGTTGATTTCATGATTCCACCCTCCATCTTTCTACATTGTAGATCCAATTTTAATACAGTCAATAAAATCTTGCATAAAGCGTCAACATCAAAGTCAGCATCAGAGCAGGTTACACCGAGCCAGACAGCAGCCTGCTACCGCACAATAGAGCCACAGACTCTGAACAAAAGGTACGTTAGCTTTCCTGCTCAAGTCTCCTTTTTATGTAATGTCTAAGCCAACAAACACATCTCATCTTGCACCTTCATTTTTTGATCAAATCACCAGACAAACATTCAACAGGGAAAAATGCTAAGGTCCGTTTGCAGGCTAGATAGCTACTTAGCTGCTCAGCTGCAGCACAACAAACATGTAAACGCGTCTGTAAATACTACTTCTGTCTGGTTAGATGTTGTTGTGGTCCTTAGTCTTTAATATCACTTACAACACGCTCGCTGCCTGTGACGTGTCCCTTGTTTCTTCGTTTCCTGCAGTATAACACTAGCAGTTTTGCTTCCTGTAAGATGCCATCAATCAAACACGAACCGATTCGCTTCTCCAGCCACCCGAGACCGAAAGTAGCATATCTGCTATTTCCCCAAAGACCTTTTCTCTCCTTTTAGTAATTAAAAAAAAGCTATTAAGAATATTTAAAAAAAACATGTTGGCATTGTTTTTCAATACAAAAAGAGATAAATAAATGTGATTTCTTTAGGACTTTAATTAAACAAGCATAATCACAAAGGCAGAGAGAAACATTAACACCCCTTAGACGTCTTGTCCAGTTTATTTATGCAGCATTTTAAAAGTTTAGTAGCGCCTTTTTCAGTGGCTAGTCAGTACTTTTGGGGTAGATTTTCAAATGGGTTTTCAGAGTAATAATGCAAAACTTTATACTTATTCATTACAAAATGAAATCTTTAACCTTATGTCCTCTATGTTGTTGTTAAGCTTTTAGTAACTAATATATTTTGCAACAAGAAATTTTAAGTCCCTTACACTGTTCTGACAAAGGCCTGTGCTATTCCTGGCCAGTTAATGTTAGAAATAAGAAATGCACAAGATGATTTTACTGTATGTGTCTGGTAATTTGACTGATGATTTGCAGTCCAAGTAAATAAGAGACAAGGATTACAATGACTGAAAGTGTTACAGTTATCAAAAAGCACTACAAATCTGGCAAAATTTGTTAAAATGACCAAACAACTTCTCTTCATGTGTTTGATTGCACTGTGCTTCTCGACTATGAACATGCATAACCCGCTAGAAAGATCCTTTTTGTCTCTTATTCATAACTTAGTATCAGATGTAACGCATTGTATCCATAGTTCAATAGCAGTAGGAAAGTCGGTGAGCAACCTGCTGGGAAGTGACCTCACTCCTGAAGTGGTTTCGCTGCTGTTGATTGACGCTATCTCATCTCCTCATCTCCTGGCCCCAATCCAGTGCAGGGGCTCAGCCAGAACTTGCATATCTCACTTTTACTGACAGAACCCAGTGGGAGGATAGACTCCATTGAATTACTGCAACAACAAGAGGTTGAGCAGGGTGAGAGGAGAGTAGGCCATGGGTCTTGAGATATGTTAAGGCGAGCATGGTCAGTTTAACCGAACCTCTTGTGTTTAGGTGTCATTTAAGAAATCGATTGTTTAAAGGAAAGATGGCTTTCATATTTTGGTTCGTTTTCAAAAACCTTTTTTGAAATAAGCCAAAAGGAGAGACAAAGTTCAATAAAAATCTTTTTTTTTTCTGCTGTATTGACTGTGCACAACACGTCCCATGTTCTCCTGTGAGGAAAAAAAATTGGAACGCAAGACAAATTTATTGTCTAGCACATTTCAGCAACAAAACAATTTAAAGTTAAAATTAAAACAGGACCTAAAATACAAAAGCAACACAAGGCAATTTAAAAAGACATTAAAAGCAGTGGTGTAGTGCAGGGCATACGCAGGTATACGAAGTACGCCCACTTATTTTTCAGTCTGCATTGAATATACCCACTTCTAAACCCTCTCTGATCCTATCTGTTGCAAATCAGCTCTTCCAAGAGACTGTTTACAAAAGACACTACTGTCTCATGGACTATTTGCTAGGGTTCTTTAATGTCTGGATGGACTAAGGAAACAGGAATAGTTCACTTAAAATGTCCAATAATGTAATTATCTCAACCCTATAGCAAAATCTGCACCTCTGTTGTGGCTAATGTTAATTTTATAATGATCCTCCTGACTACCTGAAGTCAAGCAGCAGAAGTTAAGTGACAATGTGCAAATAGGCCTACTACTGTCCCATTTTTGATTAACTACAAATGCAAGAGAAGTGTTGGACGGGCCACTTAAAAAAAAATTGAGGGCATCAACAAGGAGTACATCCACTTCCCCAGACACCACTACACCACTGATTTAAAGTGTTAAATTGGAAGTAAAAAGACAGCAAAAGGGAAAAATGTTTTTCAACTTTTTTGTTTCTTGTCAGCATATCGGTCCTCTCTTTATGTAAATGTAGAGCTTGTTTCAATACAGCCAATTAAGTCCCTTCTATCTTGTCAAACAAGCGACCCAACATTCACTAGAAAAAAGTGCGCTGCTGACGACAGTTTGCTGCAGGCTGTTAGTGGAGGAATCTGGCCGAGGTTTACTGCTGCTGTATTTCCAAGCCAAGGATGCTACATGCCGATGGTCGATAGTAGTGTCTGCAAACCAGGTGTTACCAGCTGTGTGAAATAAAAACTACAGGGAAATGGAAGATCAAATAACCTACTAACTTCTGTCACTCCAGGAGAGACGGATTGAATGAAGAGCAGCTCTATACTGCAACGCTGCTCTTTGAATATGACACAGTTAGTGGATTACCTGGGCTGAAGAGCACCGGGCTGCCTGTCCAAATTCTGCTTGGATGCATGTTGCCTTGGCATTGTTTGAGGAAAACAGTCTGTCTGGTGTTTTCCACTAGTAGGTCCCCTGGAAACTATTCACAAAAGATACGAATAATTGCTCTGAAATAACCAATCATAATTTGATTTATCTTCCGCCAGGAGCAAGGGGCGAGGAAGGTTAGTGTGGGTGAGAAACAAAAAGGAAACACTAAGGAATGAAGCCGATATGTGAAATTGATACGGGAACAGAGGAAAGCCAGATGTTTGATATAATCCCTTTTGCTTGTTAGTTGCTGCTTGCTTGCATACACATGTTGCTTAATGGCTTGGCCAATATAAACATACCTTATTTGCATGAAAGTCAAATTAACCTGAATGTCAGTTTTATATTCGAAGCCAGACAACATTCCTGGCAAATCACATTGTTTTATAGCTTTGATATTTTTTTTTCATCCATGTTTAAATTTCCTCTATATTTATTATCGTTTTGGTACTTGCGTTCAGTTTGGCATTTGGATTTGGTTGTTTATTCATCTCGGGCAAAGCTTATCCTCATAGTCATCCCTATTTGATCAACACAGTCAAAACAGAAACAGGGTATTTTGCACCTGATTTTGATTTTCCTCAAACTGAACAGATGCATGGCAGGCGTCCAAGGACGGAGTTGCATAAAAACCTCCCAAAAAAAAAAAAAAAAAAAAACAAAACGACAAAATATATGAGGAACAAGAATCTGCAACTCATTTAAGACAATCTCTCTCCTCTGAGCTGCTGAATACAACACTTGCTGGGCGACAAAGACGGGCAGCTTTTCTTCATCTTTAGTGGGAAATCAATGTTCTCCTTCAGACCACAAGTAAAGACTTTTTCCCAAGTTATATAATTGTTTGTGAATACAGATTTTGCAGTTTCAGATTTGTTTATGTGTCATAGTCGAGGTCATTTGATGTCAGTGATGAATTATCCAGCATTTATTGAACACACAGGTTGCGTTTTAACTATGTATTTAAAAGATCTGTTCTTCTATATGTCTTGACCTGTTCTTTCAGGTGGAAAAATATAGACATTAAAAAGTATAATGTCTTTAAAGCCCCTCCGAGGAACTTTCATTTTTTGTTGACTGTAGCGGCACGTGTGGACAAAAGCGGTACTGCTCACTGTCATAAAGATCTTGTTTTTTTTCTTGAT
>JAPXVT010000012.1:18613005-18624923 GCA_029823135.1 Acanthurus reversus
ATGTGGACACAGGCCCTGTTCTACTTGATGTTTCAAGTAGCTAATCTTAGCATGTCAGCTAGCAGGCTAATAATTACTTTATATGATTTAAACTCACACTAAAAACTGTTTTTCAGAAGGTAGATGTGTTACAATAGTTAGCCTTATTAAATATATCGTAACTGTAAAAATCAATATTCTAACCCTATGACAAAACAGCCAAGTTGTACATCTTCTTGTGTCTGTGGACTCAACATGTAATCACCAAATATTGTTCGCAAAAAAATCACTTAATTGTTCTTGTTGTGTCTCCGGTGGTGCTTTCACCTTGCGGAGAAAATGAGGGGAGATGTGAACACGGAACAAAGCACCTTGACCTGAGAAGCTAATGCTCTGGTGCAACATCAACGGCTGTAAATCTCAGAACCTTTAAGATTTCTTTTGTTTTATATATTTCTCATGGTTTAAATAATTCCCATGTCACATAATTCAGTAGAGCATGCTACATTTGGCTGCAGGTACAGTAACCCCACCTGAAGTCGCACCTTGTTAAGAAGGACACACCTCCAATACATCACAAACACTTTTCATATTATTCTAAAGAAGTCCACATCAAATGTGCTGTTGAGACATATTCATTCTGTTTTTCCTCTTGTCTGTTTGAGCACTCAGCGTACTGTGCCATGATAGTGACGGAGGTTAAGTAAGCTCCTGGACAAAGATTATCAAGCAGGGCTCTTTTGTGTCTATCAATGCATCTTTGGTGACTCTCTAGCTACAGGTTATTATATTACCGAGCTCCCTTCACCTGATTAAGGTTTTATCTCCAGCCACAGCTGTTCCAAAGATTATACACTATATTGTGACATTATTTGAGTCACAGGAGCCACGTCCCCCAGCTGCCAGGAAAACAACTACTTCTCTCTCTCTCTCTCTCTCTGTGTGTGTGTGTGTGTGTGTGTGTAGACTGAGAAATCAGCCTATAAGCTTTTATCATATGAATATGTGTATGGCCCTGCATTTCAATAAAGCCAGAATAATAAAGTACTGTATGAGATTTAAATGTATGACCCCATAAACATATTTCAAAGGACAAACTCTGCTGTGTGTTTTAGGCTTTGTTCTTGTGCTATGTTTGTTGCCAGCCCTGTGAATTGAGGGTCTCTAAATCCCTGATGCCAGTGGTCAGCCCTGATTCCTGTCTCTGAAGCCAAAGGGCTTAAAGGCTCTGAAGCTCTCAGTAATTATTTTAAAGGTTTATCTAGCATGATTTGTGTTGACATCTTCAATTAAATGTAAGCCTCGGCGTACACCAAAGAGTGAACACAAGTTCCCCTAAAATGTATTGATGCCTAAGCTGCAAGATGAATGAATGTGTGACCTTGTTACACAGTAGCAAAGGTGGTTTTGGAAGTGTTATCTAATGCAAAGGTGTGCATTTGGCGCTCATGCAGCAGATTTACCTGCTATCTGAATGCATGCAGGGTGCTTGCGAGATTCGTGTCAGGAAAAGCTTTGCCCCTCGTGGAAACAATTTGGACACAGCAAAGAAAAACATAATAAGAATTGAAATGAGTGCTGCATGGTCTCCCAGAATTCATACATATCTTAGGGATGAATTGCATTTGTGTTTCTTGTTGCACACTTTGTAATTTTCCTTGTAAGAGGTGCAAATAAAAACATGTAACAGAAGGAGTCTGGGTTTGTGAAGACGAGAACAACAAAAATGTAGATTTAGATGAAAATAAACAATACTTACACTTGCCTGTTTAGAGGTGTTGCTAGTTGTGCCCTTAGGGCTGTTATACTGTTTGTAAAGAATGTGCATGCCTTTGTATCAATATCTGTTTTAAAATGCATGTGTAGAGGCTGTACAGAAAAGTTATACACCTGAACCCTATACCCTGCATGTAAATCTTTTAGAAATTGGTAAAAGGCAGAGAAATGTGAGAGCAGTAGGGCAGTTTAGGCTGCTCTGCAAGCACCCAAAGTTGCTGAGGCTGGGACAACTTTGGCAGGAAAGTCTGTACACTTTGAAGAGTTTTGGCACAAAAGAGTGACTATTTGCACCTTTCGAAGAAGTGAGGTGTGGCCCAAGTTGTTAAAAACGCATTAGCTCAAGAGAGGGGGAGTGAGAGTTGATAGCCAGGATTGAATTGGATTTCATCTTTACCCTTAGCTAATGCCCCAGAGTGTCTTGCTCAGACCCACAAAAGACCAGCTTTTTTTTAACAATTTACAGTCTTGAGTGCTCCCAGTTACATCTTTGCCATCAGTGATGTAAAAGAGAAGTTTTGAGAAAACTCAGTTGGGTGTAAGGTGTGTAAGATGACAGAGCAGATCTCCCTTTATTATTCTGCACCATGCTGAATACTTTGCCCTGCCATCAAACAAACTATAGCCTTTGAGATTGTCTGTAACTCCAGAAAATCAAGCTGGTGTCCCTCTGCATTGCTATGAGCTTCTCCCAAGGTGGCAGAAGCTTTGATGCTTTAAGGTAAAGAAACATATTCTTTCCATGCAGGAAATGCCCTGTGAAGTAGTTATATCCTTCGCTTATCTGGGACTGTTATTCAAATTTAAGCGAATTTAAGCAGTGGTGTCCATTATTATTATTATTTTTTTCTTTTACTGTTAAGGTTCAAATATAGAGGTGTTGGAAATTCTCTCCTGGCTGACAGCTTTGAAACCTTATCTGTCTGAAGCCTCCATGCTTTCTGTCTCACCCAGGTGGCTTTGATAGACGAGGTGGAAAATTGTTTGAGTCACTTCTTGGGATAAACAGGTTTATTTTTCAAATGTGCTTTAAAGTACAGATTTTATCACTGGTCATGTTGAAGACTATGATAGTACTAAAAGACATAATAATGATATTACATAGGCTTTTTTTTTTGCCCACCATGGTGGCCTACCACTCCTTGTAATTTGAAAGCCCAAAATCTCAATCTATACAATTTCTTGACAGTGATTGTTTTTTTTCTGACAGCTGAAATGTGATGTGACGCCACCGTCTTTGGGACCTCTAGGTGGTAGCAGAGGTCCACCCAGATCCTCTCAGTCGCATCTCTGCTGATGGGAGCTCTCTGCACCACGCTGAGAAAGTCACAGTGAAAAGGCCCCGTGACCACCAAGAGCAGCAACAGTAGTGCACAGACAAAGGGATAAAAGGAGCGAAAAAAAGCCACACAGGCCTTTGATTTAAGCAGATGGGCAAAAGGCGTCTTTCTTTCGGCCTCTTTCTTCTCATCTGTTACCTCCTGTTCTTCATTCTCTTTCACTCTCTTGCCCTCTCGCATTGTTCTCACCTAATCACCGTGCAATGTTGTAGAAAGTCATCCCGTTTTAATGACCTTATCAAAGACATATGCATTGAAATGGACTTTTGCAGAGGCCATTTGAGGGTTGCAAGATACTGTGTTCTAAAGGTATAGCCTTTCTATCAGTATTACGTTTTAAAAATAGACTCTCGGCTTCCTGCTGGGCAGAAACCATTTAACAAATGACTTTTTAGCCCCAAGCTGACTTTGAAAAACATTTTGGGTTACAGTGTATACTAGTAGTGCAAAGAACACAGTCACTTTGTGTCATCTTTTGTCTCTTCCCTCCTCTAGGCTGCACTTGTTTCTGGGTTATCATTTGAATAAGGTTATTTAAGCCGTGCACCTCTGTGTGTGCATATACATGGTTATTGTGTTCATGCATGATTTTTTTTTGCTCTTTGTGAGCTCTCGATGTATGTGTCAAATTAAAGGGATAATGCATATATATGTATTTTTTTGGAGTGTTATGTTAGATTGGCTCAGCCAAAGTTGTTTGGAAATTTAAATTTAAACCAGTGAAGGTTTTACGTTCTTGATCAACAGTCAAAATGACACCAGTGTTGCAAAAGGTACTGCAGTCTGATTAAGCTGTCACCATCAAACACATTATATATCCAGAGCCTATTGAGTTATGCAGCTTCCTAAATTAAATTAATAAAACTAATGAAAGTTAAAAAGTCCACTGTCATATTTGAAATGTAGAACATAAGTTCTAATAAAGATATTTTCCACCGCCTTCCTTCAAATGCTTGTTTGGGAGTGAGAACACTGACTCACGTAAAGAGGAAGAGAAAACATAATATGAACACATTTTCTTCTCATACATAATGCCTCCCTGCTTGTCAAGCCAAATTTGTTTCTCGTTTCATCTTTTAAGTATCAGTGAATCCAAGTAATCAGGAGACTGACAGAATAAACACAACCAGATATATTTATATAAGTGCTATGTATTTCAAAGACTTTTCATGGCAGTAAACATTTTTTTTTCCCTGTCAAGAAGTTTTGTATTAGTGAAAGGCAGCATCAGCACTAACAAAACGCTGAAGCCTTAATGGCTAAAAAATGGCAGGGGATGTAATTGGTAGACAGAAAACTCACCCTATGGTTTCCTTCCTACCTCATATGCCTCCATTTTATTTGTGACATCTCTAGACATGAGAGCATTTGATATTCTCTTAGTTTAAATCAGATAAAACAAGTTAACTTCTCAGTGCTATAATGACATTTTTACCCCAGTGATTTGAGATGATGTTATACACAAACCCATTTAGTATAATCATCATCTAACTCTGAGAAGCAAATAAGCTTTGATTATATTTCAGGGGTTTTATTTTCATGGTGCAAAACAGAGATAATTGAGCAAAAACACTTAAAGGAGAAGTAGTTTTTTTTTACACTTTAAGCCTTATCATAGGGTTCACTATGATCATATACAACGGAAAATAGCGATATTAGGGTGAATGATGGAATCCTCAGAGCTGGAGCTTATTGCCAACATCACTGCTAGTTAGGCACTCACTGAATCCAGTGAAAAACACCATGAACGCTCATTTTAAAAGACGAGAAACTCACAGCATGTTTAGTTGTTTCCTCTTGTGTACCGACACTACAACACAAAGTTACACAATGACATAGAAACGTCTCTTTCAGCTGCTTCAGGAGACAAACAAACAGCTGTTTTGAAGTCACGTGCTGTTGTTTAACTTAATGTTTTAGTGTCGAAAGATCAGAGGACATGGCTGAACGCTGTGAGTTTCTCACCTTTTAAAACAAATGTTTATTGTGTTTTTGACAGATTCGGTGAGTGCCCACACACCTCCGTTGTTTTCAGTTAGTGGTGATGTCAGTTAAGAGCTCCAGCTCTGAGGATGTTGGTCATAATGACCCTATTCACCATTGTGTATGATCCTAATGAGCCCTATGATAGGCTTTAATGTGAAAAAAAAAATTTTTTTCCTTTAAAATACTACTGAGTGTGATTTAGTGACATCTAAGGGTGAAGTTGCAGATCGCTAACAACTAATTACGCCTCTCCTTAACACGTTCCCATCCACGCATGTAGTATTATCCTCAGGTGGCTGCTGAAACACAAAAATTAAGAAAACTTTCAACAGAGTGTGTTGTTTTTGTCCATTCTTGGACACTGTAGCACATGGTTGGGCAACAGGGTGGATGTAGAAGAGGACCTGCTGCCTTTGTAGATACAAAGGTCTCATTCTTAATTTAACAAAAACAAACATTTCTTATTTCATGTAATTATGCAATAATGAAAATGAAATGAAATGAAAAAGGGGAACTGCTCAGTGTCGTAATGATCTTGTCTAGCGCAAACATTTGTTTTCAAAGAGAGAGTGAAAGGAACACACCACTTATTTGCACAATTATCAGTTTGACCATAAACACAAAATACATAAATTATCTTAAGAAAAATATCATCTTGCTTCAAACCATAGGTAGTAAAAGCGGAGCGAGCAACGAGCATAGCTATTTCCAGTGTCTTTGCCATTTGCCATCGCAGGTAAGATGTGAGAAATCAGAATTAAATTCAAACTTTAACTTTAACCCTAACCCTAACCAGTTGAAAGTTCCTCACAGGGACTTTAAGACTACGGCTTAATTATCAAATGAGTTACTTTTTTGTAGTCTTTCTGAAGCTTTTATAGTCGAGCAACAACAGCTCCTCTATGCAACTTCATCAGAAATGTAATTCTCTTACTCGGGAAGACGCGCTAAGTGTCTGTGTTCTTGTGCCAGCAGCATTATGTGCAAGACCAGGTGATAATTCACGCTTCAGAGGCCCTACAGCTTTTCCATTATGCTATGGGTTCAAAAAGTTCAGGGTGGCATATTGCAGTGCAAATTGCGGGCAAAAGCATGACAGAAGTGAGTGAAATCAATTACGGCGTGTATGACACACATCAAAAGAATGAAGGAAGTAAGCTACCTTGATAAAAAAGAAGTCATGTGTTGGATGACAGCTCACATTCTTCGAAGACGAGCTCGAGGACATTTATAACTTATTTCTCTCCCTTTCTTCACAGTTAATCTTTTTAAGAGGAGATATATTGGTACAGTAGTCATAAGTAATAGGAATTGGAGGCAAGTTAATTAAGTGTTACATTCAGTGGGAAAAGGTGTTGGTGAGACAAACCCCCTTGAAAAAAAAATCTCTTGTGGTTACTGTGTCTTGTTTCATGTACGTACAACATGATAGGAAAGGAATTCTTCTGAGTTACTGGTAGGAGACCATACTTCTACACTTTTTGGTAATTTAAATTCAGTGCAGTTGAATAATTTAACTTCACGGTATCTATCATATACATGTACAGCAAGCTGTGAAGCATGGAGCTGCATAGTCTCAGCATAATGGATATGCGGATCATGTAACAGAGGACTGTAGGGATCCAAACCACATAGACTCCTCATGTTACTGATCCTAGTTATTTAAGAGATAGTAAATATTAGATATTGTGTGCATGGCACAAATAGAGTGGGGTTACTGTACTTAAATATAAATTTTAAGGTAATTGTACCCAACTAGAGTATTTACACTCTGTGCAACTTATATGTCCACATTAGTTTTAGATAATATTTCTGTTAACGCATTTATTTTGACGGCTTTAGTTATTAGTCACTTTTTAAAATTCCGATTTTATAAATCTGCGATTGTACATCACAAAATACAATTAACTTGAAAATATGATACATTACTATGGTTAAAGCATATAAAAACCCCTTAATTAGCAGTTAGTGTGTGTGATTTATGTTATGTTTGATTTTATATAAAGTCTCTTAAATGCAAATAAAGCTTTTAGAACTTCAAAAAAAAAGTTCTACGTTTTGATTTAATTAAAATTACAGACTTTCAAAGAAACATGAGGCACAGGTATTTAAATGTTTATTCATTTTCTCCAATAAATATTATTAAAGTCATTTATTAACTGGCCTCTGGCCTGCTGTCAGTTTGTGAAATTGGCCCTCGGGCAAAGGGAGTTGATTAATTTTGAGCTAGAGTAAAAAATAAAATTCAGGTTTACGGAGGTAATGAGGTTACAAACTCTGAAAAGTATTTATGTCTATATAAAATTTAATTGCAATCTGATAAGTTTTTTGAGATATTTTTCCAGAATACAAAAAAGCCAACAGCATGGTGGAGCTAGAGAAAAAATTAGATCACCAAAGTCAGTCGGCCTTCCTCAGCATTGTGAGGGTTGTGTTGGACTCTGTATGTTTTGTTTTTGTTTTTGTTTTGTACTCCCCCTCTCTCCCCTTTCTTCCCTCAGTGTGTGTACGGCAGAAAGTGTGACTGGCCTTCCTGCGGTTGCAAACGAGACACACCTGGCATCAATTATCAACTCATCAATCTACCGTAAAAGACTGGTCTGAACACTACTGCGGTGCCAGATAATACCATCGTACCAGTAGTGCTACTCATGTTCTCGTTTTGAGTTTTCCAGTGTGAAATTTTTTTAGTGTGTCGCCCTCGTGCCTTACTTACCTTCGTTTTCTTGTGTGTACAGAACTTGCCATGTGTCTCGCTGCTGTTCCTGTTTTGGCATCTGCAGTGAATCAGTGTGTTCGCACTCTTCGCCATTTTGCTTCACTCTGCATCCTGCTTCTCCGTGTCATCGAGGCAGTCAGCCCCTTCCTGCACAGTTCACCATTTGTAACTTAATCACGTTATCACGAAAAGACTGTTAAACCCTGGGAACCTGTTTCAGTCTCTCTGTTTTGGGGTCCAAGCACCACTAAACCTAACAAGTGTTCCCATCAACAGATCGACAATTCCACCCCAAGAGCAAGATAAACCAACTCCATTTCTTTGCTCCACCACAATGGCCATTGGTGAGGAGATTGTGGGTGTAGTAAAAAAAAACAGAAATGCTATTATGTACCTTGGCACAGATACTGATCTCAGAAGCTCAACAGAAGGGGAAGAGCACGATTCATCCGCAATATATTCCTTCATCTGTTGTTTTGATCATTGTGGTGGAGAGCGCTGTTTCGCAGGTTGGTCTGAATCTTCCTCAGTTGTTCATTCGAGTTGAAATCTGTTGACCTGAATGGAAATATCTGCATTCATTGAAGTTCTATACTCACAAACAGTATTTGACTCATTGATTGTCTTGGTGTATTTCCGTGGTTTCACAAAGGCTTCTTTCTGTCTTTGTTTCTTTTTTTCTGCAGAATATAATGCATGAGGTAAGGCGCTTTGGTGCACTTAAGCCAAAAGAAAAGGAAAGAAAAAAAAAAGAAAAAAAAGAAAAACAGTTCACACTTTATAATGTAAAATTCCATTTCTGTGAAGATGTCTTTAGAAAGTTAAAGCAAAAAGAGGATATAGCGAACCCGACTGAAGTGATTTTTTAAAGCATGGAAGTAGCAACACCTTATATTATAACACTTAAAACTGCATTAAGATTACACTGGATTAGGTGTCAAGAATTCTTTTAATTAACGGTTCTATTAGAGCATTTTCTTAAAATTCAATGAATAATTTCAGGAAATTATCAGTTTTGCAGCTTTCTCTAAAATATCTGAATATCTCTCGAAACAGTTTTTCTCAACAAGAAATGTGTGAAAACAAGGTTTCTGTCTGAATGTTATTTTGCTGTAACAGCTGTCCAGCTGGCGGTGGTGAACAGAGTACACCTGGTGAACCAAGGCACGTAACTTTTCCAGAAAAAAAAAAAAGAGAAAGAAAAAAGAAGAATACAAAGAAATCCTTCAGAAAACAGTGAAGGCTCTCCTGCTGTAAGAACAGTAGTACCTTCAACCTACATTCTTCCCCTCAACGAGGTCATAACTAACAACTAACCCGCACATCCCATCTCATCCCAATTACTCAGCCCATGCAACGTTTCATGAAAAACCTTTCAAGAAAAGGTTTCCAGCTGTCCTTATTTCTCAAATAAAAACACAAATATGTCTGCCTTCTGGATAACAATGCTGCTTTGCCCTGTAAAGTCAGCACACAGGCATAATATTGTCAACAGCATAACTCAAAGGTACTAAATCAAAAGAAAGAAGCTGGCCACTCTGCCTCAGCCTGCAGTTATGCTAAAAGCAGCACCTGTGATGCCTCAGTGCATGTCTGGCCTTTAGTGCTGGTGTGTCAGTTTGAGCTCATGCTTGCTCAGCTGCTGAGGGAATGTGGACAATGTAGTTTTAACCATGATGGGACAAAGGGGCGTAAAAGGTATCGAACGCTAATTGCAGCTTAGGGCTTTTTTTTTTTTCCCGCAGCACCTTTGCTGTTTTGCGAGCATATACAGGATCACTCCCAGCTCCAGTGGCTCAGCATATCAGAGCTCCAACTGGGCACCAGCCGGCTGCCCGTGTTGGGAGTTACATTCTCAACAAACATATGTTATAATAGCTGCAAAACGTGAACCTGAGTCTTGAAAATATTCCTCAGAAACCCATGACTAAGATCGCAGATGCTACATATGCATGCATGCAATATGCACACACAGGATGCTTGTGGTGACATTGCTGGCGCATGCGTACGGAGTGCGAAGCAGAGTGGGACTATGTGACATGATAAACATGTTGCATGCATTGGCTTAAAGGGCAGTGTCACTTATGAGGGATAGAACTTTGCTGATGCCCCAACACCACTTCATGTGTGCATACTCTACCTGTCTACAAACCTTTCCCCGCTCCCAAGAGAGACAATGATGGGTGCTGTTTTCATGTCTGTCTACTGTGCTGTTGCAAATGATCAGTTAACCTTCTTGCCTAATGATGCAGTTGAATAATAGATGTCTTATACAAACAAATATCAAAGCCAGGGAAACAGCTGGATGATGATCACAGTAAATAATGGTGGTCTAATAAAGAAAAAGGTGTGTATGCTTAAGTGAGGATCAGTCAGCTTGATGAGGTGAAACAAATATACAGTACTTAATCTGGTCTGGTTTGTTTTCTTATAGGTTTTAATTAATGTAGTTAAAAGGTGGTTGTAAAAAAAAAAACAGAGGAGATCAGCTTTTCATATACAGATCCAGTAAGATGTCATGACACTGGCATCAGGAGTGCTCAATCATTCCACATGATAAAAGTAAGTGGACAAAATGACAGCCGACTTTGTCTTTTCATGTCTTTACTGCTGTGCTGACACACACAGATCCATCAGTCCGGGAAAGAAGCACCAGTGTCTGGCATCTGGTGTGCAAGCAACGAATACAGATGGACAGAGAGAGAAGAGAGCTTTGTTTTTTGTTTTTTTTCTCTTTGCACGCCTGGATGTTTCTGGCTGACACTTATGAAGTTACATCAACACCTGCTGGTCCGCAGCGTTCACTACACTCTGCATTTGAATAAAAAACAGCACAAAGTTGAATTTTTTGAAAAACAATAAGACGGATTGCTCAGAAAAGTGATAGCAGCTTGCTCGTAACGAGTTGCATTTTCAATATGTTGTTTGGCATGTATGTGGAGCGAGGGTCACAGAAGACGTGTGGAAAGAAAAATAATGAAACAAGCTCCTACAGAGAGGCATTTCTATAAATAAAAAGTTAATGATTTGAGCCTACGGGTGTATTGGATGTTGAACTTGTACGTGCATGAAATATGTTGACACAAACAGATCAGGGTGAAAAATATGTGGGATGAGTGAATGAAAGGACTTTCTGAGAACTGAACGTAGTAAACAGAAAAAACAGACGATAAACCACCACTGGTGTACTTGGATGTATCTGCACAGCAAGATCACGCACACAGTATCTCAAACAAAGTAAAATAAATTATTACATCAACTCTACATACAGTATTAAAAAATTACAAAAAACCCCCTAAAACTACATTTATCTCACCAGCCAGCTTTTTAATACTGAGCTTACACCGTGTATTAGTGCTTGGTTCTCTTTGGCTTTTTGCTGACTCAAGCGCTCTTGCCACATGCTTTTTTCCCCCTAAAAGCTGGGCTATGCAACTCAAAGTAATAACAAGAGCAAAGCTGTTGTAAGTAAACAAACTCCATGGGTCCAACGTTGCCTTATTTTTCAGAGCAAATTGAGTATTTGAAGCAGAACCGCTGTGATAAAAAGAATAAGTTTGTGCATAAAATTTACTATTCAGCACTAAATTTAACACACATGTGAAGAGACTATGTATTAGGGCGCACTCACACTAGGCAATCCGTACTGTGCCTGAGCACGTTTGACGCCTAAAGTCCAGATTGTTTGACTAGTGTGAGCGCTCCGTTCCGTACTCAAGCACAGCACGCTCTGTCGGCCCTGGCACAGTTGGAAGAGGTGGGTACGGTACAGTAAGGATGCACTTGCACGGGCACAAGCACGGAGCACCGACATCCTTGTGACTGTTTGTTGTTAATTCAGGCAGACAACAGCATACAATGTCCGCATAAAAAGCAGTGGAAAAATCTGCAACTGTCTTGTAGGTTGCGGGAACCAGAAAACAATCTAAAAATGTTATTAAAAGATGAAAAAATGCAGGTAAAAATACGGGTCGCACTCTGTAGATCAGGAAGCTCAAGTGTGCTCAGACGCAGTTAGACTGGGACATTTGTGCTTTGGCACGGTACGGGACAACAGGGCCACGTGTTAGTGCGCCCTAATATTACTGTCAGTGTGTGGGTTTAAACCAGCAGCTCTT
>JAPXVT010000012.1:18928172-18940343 GCA_029823135.1 Acanthurus reversus
TGTTATAAGACTAAAATAAGAATGTGAGGGTCTTTTATGATTTATTTAGTTTGAATTTTATTTTAAAAAAGTGAGTACGTTAATCAGACATGTGGCTGTGACAAGCCTAATGATTTAAGTAAAAACAAGGAAGGATTAAATATGGTTAAATATTAAATATTATTAAATATGGTTAAAGGTGGTTTTGTTATGTTATGTTTATATGTGGCAAATCCATGAAATATAATTATTTTTGTCCTTTTTTATCATTTATTCCTCCTCTTAGTTTAAACCTTGTGCCCACATTTCCCACATTGTAACTCAACCACCAATCTTTTAATCTTTTAATCTGACTCGTGTCCTGTTTGTCCTTAAAAATTCGATTCAAGTACGATTAGCTATAGCCTAATTATGATTGTTGTGTTATGAATTGGTGTTGCAGCAACTGTTCCACCTCCCCACTGGCTGTAACAGGGACTGCCTTTTACTAAATTATATCCATAGTCTATGATCTGTCGTAGTGGTTTGTAGACATGACAGCAACGCAAAGCTATGACCTTGCTTAATTAAAACATTTATGGAGTGAAATGAAACCATAATTGATACAGAGCCCAGTGTCCTGTAATGTCCAGCTGAGAAGCAGTGAGTAGCAGGAGGAGTGGGGAGAAAGTCGCTGTTGCCATACAAGATCCAAACAGAGTGATTTGAAACATATTTTGAAAAGTTGCTCACAAAGGGGAAAAAAAAAAAACATTGTACCTTTACCGTCAAGTAGATCAAACTGTGTAAAAGAACTTCATTTCCTGCATGTTTTCAGAACAATGAACTGAATCACAGTGTTACAGATGAAGCGATACAAAAGCCAGTATCACTACCAGTGTTCATGGTCGCAGCGAAAAGAGGAGTGATGCAACACCTTCCTGTACCTGATATCCACAGAGGTGGATTTGACATGTTAAAACAGTGAATGACTTCCTGAGTGGGATGCCCAAAGTCAAATTGAGATTAAATTACATTTTTTACTTCCTGTTACGTACATATTAGCTGCATGAATCACCCATGCCTTATGCTCCGTCAATAAAAAGAAGGAAGGAATATCTATTTTTTTGGTTTCTTGCACTTACGTCAATGTTCTATCAAAGGCAGTGAAGGCATCACACTGAGCCAGACAGCAGCATGTGAAACGACACAACAGCCACAGACTGCGACCACCGGTCACATCTTCTATCACGCTCAAGTCTTCCTTCCTGTCTTGCTCACAAACACGAAGACGCATCTTCTGCTGCACCTCGGCTTGTTGAACAAGTGACCAAACAAACGTCCACATGCACTGCTAACACCAGTTTGCAGGCTGGATAGTTAATTAGCTCCTCAGCTGCAGCACATTGAACATCATGTAAACGCACCTGCAAATGTCAGTTTGGCCTCGGCTAGATGCTGTTGTGGTTTCTACTTCTAAATACCACTAACAATGCACGCTGTCCAACCGTGACATGGAGGAGACAGCGCGAGTTTGTTTATTTTGTAACCGACACACCCTTTCCAGCCAGCTGAGACGAAAAGAAGCATTTCTGTTATTTCCCCAAAGACCTTTTTTTTTTCTTTGCTTTTAATAATAGACTATTTACAAAACATAAAAACCAAGGTGACATTATTTTTTTACTACACAAAAGGATGACAGAATGTGATTTTTATTTGGACTTAAAGGTTGACCTCACAATGATGGAGAGAATGCCTCACAAAAAAACCTGTTAAGAAGGACATTTGAATGGCTGAGGCTGCAAAGCAAATAACCTCACACGGTGGATCTACCCCAACATCCCATGCAGAGAAAACTTAATCTGTTTTTTCAGTTATAAATATTGCATGTTTCAGAATAAAAAACAATCACCCATAACCAAACCTTTATAAACTAATTAAATGCATTGACAAATCCACTCTGATAAAAAACCTGAATTTGCACAGTTGGTCCAATCAATCCCTTTTTAATTTTGTTAGTGCTAACAAACAACACTTTTTCTCCCATTTCGAGAGTGCATGTTTGATTACTCAATGAAAAATAATCCCCAAATTATTGTGGACCTAACTGCACTCCATCAATCTTATAGCATGTCATTTTTCAAACTGCATTTCCATCCTGAGGTACGTGTGTCGTGTTGCTGCGTGAGATCATAACTCAGATCCGGGATTCGAAAATCTCGCACGCATTCCACAAATTTGTTTGGTGGAACGTCAATAATATTCCCCATCTTCTTCTATTTGCAGATTACTGTTATTTGCGGAGTGGATTAGTGAAACAGAGAGAGGAGGAAGAGACAGAGAGAGGATCACGTTACCCTTGAATAAGCAGGGTAAAAAGGGGAGGATGTCTGCCTCAGGAAATCACAAGACAGGACAAGGGAGGCTTGTTTTCTCCGTCCTCTTTTTAAACAGCCTTATTCATGCCGCAACTCCTCCTCCATTCTGGTTCATTCAAGGGGATTCAATCTCAATTCTGGTCCTGTCACCGGCTTTGCCAATCAATTCCTCTCTCCCCTGTGTGGGGCCCTAAGTGTCCCTCTTTATTCTATAAACTTCATAAGAATGGGGAGGCTTGTTCTCCTTATTTGTATTCTAAATCCCAGGGAGCCGAGCGATCAGGGTAGAATGAAGGCTTTTGCACAGAGACAGGTAGACTCGAGGGAATCGGAGCAGATGTATTTCTACACTAGCCATAGATCCATTGCTTGTGCCTGACATCTGGTCACCAATATGTAATATTCATTTTCCACATTACTTTTTGATGGAACTGTATAAGCAGATGGAGTTTTCTCTGAACTGTTATCAGCACGGCTGCCTCGGAGTGAATTAATTCCCAGTGATAGGGGTATAATTCGCATAGTGAAGCAAAACCTTTGACTTAAGTTAGTGTAATGGATGGCTGGCAGCCTAAAAATGAACTTGTACTCCATTGGGTTATTTTAGCTTCACAGTCCATATTAATATGACCTCAGTAGTACCAACGGGGTGTGTGAGTCTGATGCAAGGAAACGACAGAATGAGGAGAAGGGGACAGCAGAGTTGCATCTAAAGATGCCAACCCAGTGTCATTTTAATTTTGAGGAATATTCTTGCTCATCTCACAGCCATGGCTGGAAAGACGCGGTAATGGTCTGCCACTTGCAATTGCTTGAAAGCGACAGAGGAATGGGAGGGCCAGCCGTGGCTAACTTTGTTTGCACTGGATTCCCAACCCACTCCCACCCCCCGAATCTCTCGCCTTGGTCCTGTCGTTTTTCTAAGGAGGACCGCAGTGGCACCCTGACCTTCAGAAAACACGGCTGAGCAAGCAACACTCTGTTTGATAATTAAATTCTCTGGTTGGTCAGCAACCAATCAGCTCATCTTGAGGATCAATGGCCGATTTTAAAGAGCAAACTAATTCACTAATGGTCAGAGTTATTCCAATTTACCTGGCGGCTGAATTATTGTGTCCAGATCTATTCTGGTAGGAGGAGGATCAATGCAAGCCGGGGAAGAGGAGGAGGAGGAGGAGCGGCTGGTTGCATCTGTCATGTGAAGCCGTGCAAGGAGTGTGCTGTGAGGTTTTTCTGATAGCCGTCCAGCTGAGCGGCAGCAACGTGGGGGCGGTTTATGAGGTGCTTCTAAACAGGGAGTGTCTCCATCATAAAGCAAACTAATTAATAAGGCTTCACAGAAAGCACGAGAGCAAACTGCAGATGGTAAAATATAAATCTTTTGGATATGTTTGAATAAATTAAGCACATTCACCGACCGAAAAGGCTTTTAAATTCAGCATTTAAAAGAAATTTGCTTCTTTAGGCTTCCGAAGCAAGGAAAATTAAAATACTGTGACATCAGAATTTTTGGGGGTGAAGGATTTTTTCTTTCAAACTGTTATTTCAATGCACCAAGCTCTTTTTTTTTTTTTTGTATAACCGTTGTGAATAAGAGAGCTGAATTGTTTTTAGAAGAATATGTCTCTTAAACACTGTTAAAAAAAAAAAAAGAGCACAGCAGCAGTGATTTGCTCAAATGTTAGAATTTGAAGAGGAGGTGTTTGAAGCTGATAGGAAAAACAGAATGATTCTTCCTCTTTAGCCACCGTCAGAGCTTTTCACCAAAGAGAATGAGATGCTAGCTAGCACAGGCACGCCATTTGTCACCACATCCACCGCTGCTGCTTTCTGCTACTGTGGCTCTGTAACAGATGAAGATTGATCATTTGTCAACTTGCAAATTGGCTTTCAAGTGCTTTCTCTAATTACTCTGTGGTTTTATTGATGAGAAACCACCGACTGCTTTCCTTCGACTTACCTCGCTGGGCACAGTCTTTGTTTTGAATATATTTCCTCTCACCTTCCTCTCCAAAGGCATTTAGAGGGGCAAATAAAAAGGGGCTAAAATCCTCCAACCTTAGCAGATTTCGCCTGCTACCTCTTGTTCTAAACGTTCCGGTGGAACAATGTATGATTAAAGGCAAAAAATGGCAGAGAGAATTCCATTCCCTCAGCCGGTCACAGTGAAAATGCACCCAGAGGAGCCCCCTGACATGAATAAGAGCCTGACTAGCAGTTGCTGGGAGGATGTAAATGACACTGTTCACACTGCAGCTCTTCTTTGCTCAAGCATGTAAATGTCAAGTGATGTTATCCACTGTATAGTTTCCACTGAGCAGACCCAAAAGGTCTAAACCAGAGGAACAGAAAGAAAAAGAATGCTTCAGTGGGAGTCTAAATGTGTTTATCTCCTACAGAGTGCATGTATGATAAGTATAACACAGCAAAAATGCTCCTCTGCTTTTCTCTTAAGTGTCTCCGTGCATGCGCACGTTTGTTTTCTTTGTATAGCTGCAAATAAATGTAAACAATCTGTGCATTTGGTGAAAACATAAACATAAAGGCATTTAATAAAGCTCCGCCTCACCTCAGGCTATATTAATGTGTTGTTTTTTACTGTAATTACTTGCAGGATTTAACAGCATGTCTTCCTCCCTGTTTTCTCTCCCTTCTGTGACTGATCTGTCATAATTGCTTGTGTCTGTAGCATTTTATTCAAATCTCACTATCAGCGCTCTGGGGTAGGGTGTGATGAAGTGTTGTTGCGAGGCAACTGTGAGACTGCAATTGGATTGCAGAGCGAAATTTTATTTTAGAGACATATGTGAGGAAAGTCTCACCTTATCAGGGTGAGGGCATGATTTGCTCATCAAATTCAGGCGTGTGAGGTACAGGACTCTGGTAGGGAGAATAAATATGTCTTGTTTTGTTTCATCCAGGATTATATCAGCATGCGCACAAGATGAAGCCTGAAAAGAACAATGTGTTTCACTTTCAATCTCATCCCCTCCTCGCTCCCGCCGACCATCATACTTACACTACTGCAATTTCTACCACCAGATGCTTTTTTTTTTATATATCACAGGAAAAGGCAAAGATAAAGGAAAATGTTTTGGCAGCCCTTTTCTGAGTGTTAATGCTGGTTCACCTAACCTTTTCAAGACAGCCTTCCACTTTTGCACTTTTTTTTGTAAAACGGGGTGGTTCTCTGACAGAAATTCACAACAGCTGCTGCTCTCTCAAGAGACCGGACCACTGGCATTATGTGGAGAGAGGTTTTGTCCAGCTGCACTATGTTATTTTTGTTCGCCTTTGCTACCCCCGTTTGCTCCACTCACTCTGATGCAATGCCATCCCTGAATTTACTGACCTCATTTTCTTCCCAGGCTGGATGTTTACTTTCCGATTCACCCTTTTTGACGAATTGCTAATCACGAGACTTTGGCAAGAGTTCCCCATATGACCAACCGCCTCGCTCTACATCAGCAGGAAGGAACGGGGTGTTAAGGCGATGGTCACCGCTTCTATTGTTCCTAATTCAAAGCCATAAATTTGCAAAATGGAAGGAAAGCAGAGAAGCAAGCACAAACTCAGTGGGTTCCATAAATCAGCAAAATCTGCAGAGACGCAGAGCAGATGGTGAAAATGAAAAAAAAAAAAGTGCTCCCGTCTCAATTCCTTGCAGATTAAGCATTGCAAAGCTAAACTGCTCTGTGTTGCATATGGCTCGTGTCAGAGCTGTGCATGAATATCAATATTCTAAGGGTGTTTTTGTTCAGTGCCAGGTTCAATCTCCCTCACAGTTAGAGTGAATGTACTCTGTGTCAACTGCAATTCAGTGTCATCTATTAACCTACAGAATGTCACTTGTAATTTAGTGCTCAAATATACATAACAACATAGAAATACTGCTATATTTGCCTTTTTTACATTCAAAACTGCATTGCGTCTCTAATATGTATACCATCTATAAGAGGGAGCCTTTAGAGGATGGGCTGTTTTATTTGCTTGTAGTCTCCAAATGAATTGGGTGCATGCGATTTAGCCTTGGGAGCATTTTTAATGATTAGCCTGCACTGCCAAGGACAACGACAATTAAGTCTTAAAACAAATGAAAAGAGTTCATTCGGAAGTGTTTGTGAGAGTTTGTATCTGTCTAATTGCAGATGCAAATATGAACAGCGAATATATCTGAGAGATACATCATTGTACTTGTGGTGAAGAATGGAGGCCCCAGCATTTTTCTTTAGATTTTTTTTAACAACCCCGGTGATAAATGTCACGTCATGACTTTCAGCGATTTCTAAAGGAGTGCTTAAAATAAGAAATGATTCAGTGTATCTTAGAGGAAAGACGTGGTGAAAAGGGTATCGCTTTGGGGAGACGCTCTGTCATATGCACAAGCGTGTTCCCATGCACGCACGTAGTCATAAAGTATATAGATCCACATGCGCAGAGGCATCCTGAGCAGACATTTTCAGGCCTGATATGACTAAAAGGATTGTGATTTTTTGCTGAGAAAAGCTCTTTCTTTTCTGCTCCACATTCCCTCTCCTCTTCTTGGGAGGTTATCGTTTGCAAAAACGTGCCCTTGATACGGGTTATAGCAGCCAACTTGTACCCATTCCCCATGTTAAGATTGAAAATAGAGTGCTCCTGACCTCTTGCCTTTGAAATTCTTCCACTGTCGCTGTATTCCTCCCCTAAGCTATCCTCTTTTTTATGCTGTGGCTCAGAGGCTTTAGCCACAAGGCGAGCATTTTCATTTCCCATGCTCCAACGTTTCTTTGGCCTCCTTTCTTTCTAAGACAGGAGTACACTGAATCAGACGGCATGTAAAATGCATGTCCTTATTCGGAGATTTCAAGTCATCTGTGGTTATAAACACCAAGTGAAACCTCAATGTATGAAAATCAATATTGACATGCCTTTAGCTGCTAAATAATTCACGGGGCAAACTTTGAGAAGGTGCTCTGTGAGCCACAGAAGAGCAGGACTGATTTTTAAGGTCTTCTTTAAAATTTTATGTCGCAGTACAGACGATAAATTGTTTGCAAATAAGCAATAAGCAACAATTAAATGTTCTGTTTTAATGAGGTGATGAAGGTATAGCTAATCCTTCTTTTCTCTGGGGTAAGAAACTAACATTGGCATCCAGAATAAAAATGTCTTTCATGCATTAACAACTGTGTATCACCAGAGGAGACACTCTGATAATATGGGAATCGTACAGTGAAAATTTCAAAACATGGGTGATTATACACATATATAAAAAGGCTCCATTACATATTTCTCTTTGATACCTTTTGTAAAATATTGAACAGCCTTGTAAGTGGGATTAAATGAAAATGCTGTGAATGCCTCATAACTGAAGTTTCTGTTATCAGAGCTGCCTTTAAAGATAATTTTTAGTGGGGCATTTCTTAAGGGCGTTATAACCACCTCTTTTTGGTGGCTTTCTGGTGCAGTCATTGTGCCATAGAAAAGTTGTGACTGCATTTTTAGACAGCAAGGGGAACACAAGGCATCCAACATCATAAGAACAACAGAAATAAGCTTCTGTCAATGCATAGACTAGTGATGTGTCGGCTGTGACAAGTCGTCACTTGGAGCAGACTCTCTTAAATGAACGACGGGAGCCGTTTTTTGTGGATTTATTCAAGAGGGAATAACAGAGCGATCTTTTCACCACACTGTTCAGTCACATGTAATTGGCTACATGCCTAGCACTGACTTAGTGTTGTGGTCATGTGTTGTGTGGTCACGTGTGATGGGGTGTGTGAGCAGAAGGGGACAACGGCCATGAGGCATACCATGGCACAGTGGAGAAGACGCAAAATGAGTAACAATTGGGGGGGGGGGGTATTACATTGCAAAACTTAACTGATTTGTAAGCCAGAGGTGGTACTAAACTGGTTAAAAAAGACGCTAAATAAATAAATAAAAAACAAAGAGGCAGGCTTATTAAAAAGATCTGGAATGAACCATCACTAGTGTCGACTGGCACCTCTGTGGGGCTTTCCAATATTCCATTTATTTATTTTCAAGCATGAAAAAATTAATTTAGTTATGTTTTAGCCTTTATTATGGCTTAATGTAATTGTATCTGTCAAGACTTTTTTTGCCTCCTGTCCAAGTTTATGTGGAATTAGATGTTTAAAAAAAAAAAAATTCAAGGTAGCAAGAGCATTCTGTAGTGTTGTGCAATCTTCTGTTAATATTATGCATCATTTCGGGTGTGTGCATTATCTTGAGTGGGCTCAGGGAAGTCATCATAGATCAAAGACTGATTGCTCGGCTATTTTTAAGAAAAAGAAAATGTGGAGAAAACTTGTATCAGTTCACAGTGATGTTATGCTGTTTAGAGAAATTATGCCTAAGCGAGGCTCCCACTGGGAGAAGCGTCTTTTTCTGGTCTGAAAAGAAGCTTTGTTAATCCATTTGCTCTTTGTGACGATGCTCTGTCTTGGTGGAATCATTGTTTGCATGTGGTGTGTGTATGTGTGTGTGTTTAACTGGTAAAATGTGTAATAAGGGTGGCAGGAATGTTTTTATTCAAGTGCCAAAAAAGGTCACTGAAGGCGCTGAGAAGCAAAGAGCCTCAGACGCAGTTGAATGGGTTAATAAAGAGCGCACTGATAAGTGATTAGCTCCCATATGGGTAGGAGAGAAGAAGTGAGTTTTAGATGTACTTGATTGGATGATGAACTAAGAGGAGGTTGCCACTTGAATGTTAAACTGATATAAAAATGGAGGGAGGTGGGAATGAAAGGAATGCAGCCAAGAGGCGTGGCTTGGAAGGAGTAATGAATGGAAGGATGGCCGAGAGGTGAAGGAATTAAAAATGAAGTAGTCTTCCTTATTAAAACTTCCGCTAAGCTCGATTACAGTGATAAAAGACTTGTCTGATGATCCACTGGAACAAAAGAACATTGGATCAGAGCATCAAAGTACAAGCACATTTTGTCGAATCTCTCCTGAGCTCAGCAGTACGACGGCAGAATACAATCTGGTGTCACTATCCGCGTCTCCTCTAAATCTGTTTTCAGAGCTGCTGCTCCTTAAATGTCGCCAGACTCTTATCCAGCCAAAGGCTACTACCATAGCACTATTTTTTTCTGCTCACCGCTGTGACTTGAATATGCCGCGTTGCCTCTTCTCTGCCCTACATCGGTGTCACGTTCGTGTGCTGAATGTGCAAAAACACCAGAGAGGATACTGCTCAGCCCGGCTTCACCTGGACTGGCCTCTCCATCATTAAAACTAACAACACCAGCTCCATCAGCAGCAGTGCAGAGGTCTATGGGGACGGCGCACGTGTCCCGTGTTTGTGTGTGCTTTGCGAACATGTGCATGTCATATGTAAATGTGTGCTGGTCCTTGTCCCCTAAGATTCAGTAAATGTTTTTCTGTTTGCAAAACATGGCACAGACTGTATTGGCTGAGTGAGCATCAATACAGGATCAATGCGCAGGATCAATGAAATAACATTGGTAATGTGTCATATTTAACAGATGACTAAACATATACCATTAACTGCAGAGGTCAACACTGGCACGACTGTGGTAATTACCTGAGAATACTGATCCCTTTTATCATGTTTATTGAACCCTTTATGTTCCAACACATATTTCCAAGCTTTGAGGCTGTTCCTTTTATTCTAAACTTTAAGAGAACCTCAGAAAGGTATTTGTTGTTTGTTTATTTGTTTGTTTTTAAAGATGCACTTGGATGTTTTAGGCATCAAAATGAATGTTTGGCTCCATCTAACCTGTCCTAAGCAAGTTAAAGCCATTTATTATGATATTATATAGGGTGTTTTTCAGGATATTTCCATTCCTATTTATCATGTAGATATGTCAATAACATGAAAACAATGGTTTATTAATTATACTATGGCACTAAATCAAAAAAAATTTTTTTTTTTTGTTCAAATACATTATCAACAACAAAAGCAAATAGTGCAAATGGAGAAAACCATCTCTCAGAAGCACAAATAATGTAATATCATTTGCAACAAAATATGTTAATAAAAATGTAAAACAAACACTTACATGTTATTTCACTGAAAAGCTGGGAAACTCTGACTTTTTAAAGCATGAAAATTCCATTTGCTGTTCAATAGTTATTAAACATTTTATAAAAATAGCATATTTAGCCACCACCAGCTGTCTAGGTCTTTGAGGGTTAAACGTTATTCAGAATCAGAGGAAACAGAAATATTCAAGGGAAAAACATGACATGCAAACAGAGAGATACTGAGCATCCACAGAGAGAAGCATCACCATGATTTAAAACCTGAACCTTCTCACTGGGAGGCAGTGCAAACCACCAGACAACCATGCAACAAATTAATATTTACCATCATATCACAGACTGATGTGACTAAACATACCAATATGTAGGATATCCACTGCTTTCTAACATCACATGTATAATTCACTGGTTGGGAATTCAAAATACCAGAATATGCTCACAGTAAATCACAGTATACAGTGGCTGATTAAATCATATATGAGATGCCTCTGAATTTGCAGTGCGCACTGTGCATCTCCTTCCAGTCAGCACACTGTCAGCAGTTTGATTCAAGCACAAATCTGACTGAAACACAAATCTTTTCTCTGTCTGGCTCAGGCACGCTTGTCGGATTTTGTAGGGTTTTCTTTTGCTAATACGGCATTTCGGCGTAACAAATAGGCCCACTGTGGGCTGATTTGTGATACTTTATTCATAGTTCAAACACTTAGGATCCGCTCCTGTTTCTCTGCTTTGTGTAAAGAACAACATATAAGGACTGAACAAAATAATCTTGGCACTTGGTGATTTTTATGTTACTCCAAAATTAGGAAGGGGACTGTTAATGGAGTGAGATGCCAGGTTGGCACGGCGCTGGCAGCACTGCACTCGGTTGAGAAAACAAATTATTCATGTTAAGAGACTCAATCAATGTGTGTTTCCAGTGACTCTGTCATTTTGATAGAAGGCAACAAGTGTGTCACCCGCTGAAGTGTTTCAGAATTAATTAAATTGGGAATATTTTGATGTATTATTTCCTGCATATGGATTAAATCAGTAGGGGTATCCAGTTTTAGCCAATTAAGTTATAATGAATATACAAAGAACAAGCTATATTTGTTTGGCTTCTTGGGTCTGGATGGTGCATGTCCATGAAAATACTGCAGTAAAACCAACGAGACTCAAAAATGAAGGGTCTTTCCTCCTTACTGAGGTCTTCAGTCTGTTTTGGCTGCCAGATATCAACTGAACTCCAATCAAAAGAGTTATTTTAAACACACTGGTCTCGCTTGCATCTCCATCAGCTGATAAATGTTGTCTGATGCACAATCACCCCAAAGCGAAATTTAATTACCCCCGACATTTCGTTGATTGTGTTTGACTTAGTGCAAAGCGAGCCCAGAGGGAGCCCCGTAAAGACCTGTTTTGCTTTACAACTGAATTTCACATTATTACAGTTGTTTTGGTTCATCTCAAAAATCTAATTAGTTCACACGTCCTTTGGCAAGTCTTTCTTTTTTATATACTTGAAGTAAAGCCTACCGAAGATTCCCTGGATGTTCTCTGTAACCCCACTCCCTTACGACACCACTTGAGTTTTGAGAAACAGCTCCGTAATTGTCCTCACTGCCTCAACCTCCACCTCTTGTCTACCCCTTCCTCCTTCTCGTCCTCCCTCGTGTATCCCCATGCTCGCCATCTCTGTCACCCCAACTACCCTAAAAGAGGATCCGGAGAGAGGCCCCCTCCAATATCTCTCCACCTCTAATAGGCACTTCCTTCTGTTACATGATCACCGGGTGTCAAGATTAAAGAATGGCTACTGCTTCCCAGGGCA
>JAPXVT010000012.1:18946807-18961931 GCA_029823135.1 Acanthurus reversus
TTGCAAAATGCACTGGCCACACCCTGTTGGGCGGCACAGGCGAGGCACAGGGCAGGTGCGCCGCGCCTACGCCTGGTCTACGAAAATAGAGCCCACTATGTCAATGAGGATTCCAAATAAGCTCCAACTGTGCGCCAACGTACATGGTACCAAGTACTGAGTAAAGGACAAACAAAAACAAAATAAAACCTGATCATTTTTTAAGGGGTCTGTTAATAAATACTGTATTGTGTTATTGTAATTGTGTTTCCTGGTTCGAGGGCTATAGTATTTCATGAAGAGTATGCATGTGAGTTGAAACTCTTAAAATAACAGTAAAGCTAATTAAATAAAATAACTGAATTAATTTAAATAGATACCTCGGCTATTAAAAATAGACAGACAGAAAGAGAGAAGGGGGAGGGAGAGAGAGTGTTGGAGAGAGAGAGAGTGAGTTTAAGTGAGAGAGAGAGTCAGAAGGCAAGACAGAAAAAGAACAAGACAGGTTGGGGGAAGAATATAGAAAATACATAGAAAAAGTAACACAGTAACGTAAGTAACGCTGTAATGGTAGAAATGTAACTAGAAAAAGTAACGGTGTATTATATTATGAAGGTTATATGTGAATGTTCAATTGTAATAATAATAATAATAACAACAATAATAATGTATTATATCTTCATCTTTCTGTGAGTGATGGCTTTTTTTTTCCCCTTAAAAAAAAAAACACGTGATTTTTTACTTTAGCAAGGACTGTTATAGTGGAATGAAGTCAAAGGTGGCCATTTGTTTAGGTTTAGGGCACAAACTCTTAGGTTTAGGAAATGATCCAAAGCTGAAAAAAGTTCATATCCTCCATCACAGAATTTTAAACAATAATTAACACATTTAAGGGAAGCAAAAAAAGCATCAAAGCTATATTTTTGTGAAAAAAAAAGTTCAGCTTGATGCTATCAAAGCCATCTTTCTCTTCAGTTTAGAGACGTGGCGGATAACAAAAAAGAACCTTGCGGAAGATCAAGACCTTCATCAACAGCTGTCTGAAGTGCATTTTCAGGACCAGGTGGCCAGACAAATTCAGGACTGATGAACTCTGGATGAGAGGGAGACAGGGGCAAGTAGAAAAACAGATCCTGAGAGGAAAGTGGGGATGGATTGGCAACACCTTGAGAAAACCGGCAGACAGTACTACACGCCAGGCCCTGACTTGGAACCCCCAGAGGAGGCGGAAGAGGGCGGCCTAACAACACCTGGAGGCAGACACTGAGGCGGAACTCAAGATACAGCAAATCAGCTGGGAAGGGGCAAAAAATACAGTCCAAAGCCTTGTGCAATGGAGAGGTATCGTCGATGGCCTATGCTCCACTCAGAGCAGTTGTTATTTTCCATATGAATCATCTTCATTTAACCTATTTTAACTCCACATTTTCCTTCTTAGCCTCATCTCCACTGCAGAGGCTCCACGTTACCTCAGTGGGCCTTGCCTCCAAGTTTGACAACCACTGAGTTACTGGATTGTTCGTCTTGAGGGAGAAATTCTGCTTTTTCAGCCATAAGGAAAACTTGCATGCGTGAAAGGTGCTTCATACAGTTTTAAAAACGAGCAAATTTACATAATTTGTGGCTGCGGCTTGTAATCAGAACTATGGTTCATGCTCATTTTACAATTAGCTTATAAGTGGAGCCACAAATTTCCACTTATACTTGTTTAGTCTCCCTTCATTTATGTAAAGGGTCCATGAGTTCCTTGAAAGGTATTATATGATTCGAAAGTATTATTATTATTATTACTGTTGTTGCTCTCACAAACTCAGTGCCACTGAAGAAATTCAGAATGCACTTGCATATTTAACAGCAACAAACCTGTAGTAGATTAAATAAGAAAGCTGGCATTGTTGAGTTAATGTTTCTATCTGTTGCTGCAGCTTGCCAGGTGAGAAGGCTCTTACAACACCCAACAGTATTATCTCACTCCAATCTGAATATTCAGATCTGATCAGTCATTTGCTTCATTGTAGTTACTGCTGCTGCCCTGAGCTGCAATGTAGGTCACTGATGCTGAGAGCCACTGGCCTGAGCCGACAGTGCATTGACTCACCAGCATCACATTGGTCATGGGTCAGTCTGAATCTTCCCTCTTCTCCAAGACGACTGCTGCTCTGTATAATTTTTCAAAATTAAGACTTACTGTACATACTAAAAAAAGGGGCTTCTTATCTCCATCCAGGCATAATACTATAAACCCCAGACTATTTCAAATGTTTGAGCAAATGTTTTTTCTTTTCTTAAGGAATAATTGCGGGTACCTAAAAGTGTTCCTGTGGGTAGAGCTTCTCGCTTGCAAGTCAGCACTAGGAAGATTGGAAAAGATTAAAACCTTCTTTGTGAGAGGTCTAATTAAAATTTTTCAGAAAGATTATCATCCCATAATTGTTCACATCTTAAAATGAAGCTCTTTACACAGGCAGCCACTTAGCTGACTCATAGAAATAAGTAATGCTGTGGATTTTTTAAAAAAAAGAAAAAGAAAAAACTTGGAAGTCTGGGATTCGACAAATTTTTGAATCCATTCCAGCGCACATTGAGAAGTCAATTATGCAGAGCCCAAATTGCTTCTGACAGAAAGTGTAAAAATGGTGGATGAATTTGTTAATAGACTACAGATGCATTAATTATAACTGGGTTTTAATTATAACAGTTTGAAATGAAATAAATAAATAAATTTAAAATGTTTTTTTGTTTCTTTTATCCCTCCAAAAAATTGTTTGTTACATGCAAAAATGTATTAAAATATATTTTTTTAAAGTCACATTTTATTGGTATTTCAGTCAGTCTCTCGTCAAGACAGTTCAAACCTTAATGTTCATTATTCATGGAATAAGTGCTGTGGCAAGTTTGTGGCTCTAGTGCACTTGAGCATGGCCATTAACATGGCCACACTTTTGCTCATTTTATTGTCAATCAAATCTGATCCTTTCATGTCTTTTTTAAAAGCTTAGAGGTTGACGCCTGAATAACACACTGACAGTTGTACGGAGAAATCCGACACAACTGCCGTTACGGTGAACTCAGCTTTCTTAAGATGCAAAACTCTCCTTTCTTGTGTGTTCATAATGACCCGAACCAGTTATGGAAGACAAAGGATGTCACAGTAAAGGTAAAACATTGAGCCAAATGTGGAAAACAAATCACATGCAAACACTGAGAAAATGCCAAAGGCTGCACATAGTAGGTGGTGTATCAATTTTGCAGCATACATGACTAAGAACTGGAGTAAAAGCAAACAATTGATGGAACTGACAACTACATCCTTTCCTATACTATACTATATATTATAAGTTTGTTTTTCAGCAGTTTGTTTGGGCTAAATCAATTAAATGATGCTCCTACCTAAATTTAAACTTTAGGAAGTGAAAGAGACATATGTGAATAATATATCTCAACAAACACTGCTGTTTGATGAGGTCATGTAGTTCCTATCCTGAAAATCTTTGGATCTTGTTTTCAATGTGCAGCCTCGAAATTGCTGTGGGTGCTGTGGCAACTGCACTGTATATCCCTGGAAGCTGTGAATAACACAAAAACACTGAGCCAGAAGGCACGAGGCAGGAAAGAAGTCAGTCTCACAAGGTGCCCTGAATGGATTGGGTCTATGTATTATTGTGCTGAAAGGCTGTGATTTCATTCTGCAACACTGCAGCAGTTCTGATCAATAGCTAAACCTAGGAAAATAGCGGTAAAAGCAACTGGATGTGCGGCATCATGGGGCACGTGAGAAATGTTGTTTACGTGTAACTCATTAACACTGTGCTATGGCTAATGCAGGAAGTATTGTGACATTTACAGAGAGAGCAGTTGGAGGTGTTTGATGGATGTGCAAAAAAACCCCACAGTTAATGCATTGACATTTGTCAAATCTTAACATGATTGCAATATTTCATAATCTAAACAGACATTTTGGTGGATTACCTTTGCCACTTTGTTGAAATGACAAACTTTATTCTAACAGCAGCCTATTTAAAAAATTCACATAGACACTTATTTGGAGTAAATTTAATTAATATTAACTGTCTTACATCCATTTTTGGTCTTCATTGACATCTGAAGAAAATGTCTTTTTTGTGGCTTAATGCTCCACTATGTTTACAGATATTAGCTTGTCTAAGTACTTAATAAGAAGCAGAATTTAATTTGTATTTATTTATTTTTTCTGACTATAGTGCCTGTGTAACATAGTTTTATGGTTGATTCCACTTGCAGGATATTGCCACTCACATTTGCCCTGTTAAGATATTGTGGATTTTGATTGGTTAGTGGGCCTTTTCGCAGCACAACAGACTCTGGTTTCGACTGCCGCTCCATGCCAGTACGTGAGGATTGTGCCCACGGTAGGTTGTTCGGTACACAGCAGCATATGAAACATGATATTACTACATAATTCTGTGGCACAGCTATAATGTTATCATGCAGGATTAGATGATAGGAGGTTGAGATCTCATTGCACTAGCTTGTTTGTGCTCAACTACTTATATTTTGTCATAATATTTAACGATAGCCACAGTAGCTAAGCTAGGTTAGGTTAAGCTAACCCTTTGCTACTTTTTGCTGTAGCTGTGAGTTGTGCCGATTTGCTGTGTGACCCTGTGACCTGACCAGTCGGTTTCCATATGTGTCTGACAGGAGTAAAGTCACACAAAGAAACATTCCCGGGTGTCGTCGTCTCCAAAACACAACACAACGCAGAGCCACGACAAAATTCAAAGGTTACACATGCTGCATCTGTTATGAGTGTGAGTGCGCTGCAGGTCCTAAAACCAAAACCATGAGCTTCTGTAACTGGTAGAAATTCTCTGACTTAAACACTAGCAGCCTTGTTCACATCGTATATCTTCATCTGAACCCTTGTTAATATGCAATATTGATTCAAGTAGCTTTAACATGCCCTTTATTATATTTTAATTGCCACAAGTGGATTTTATGGAATATAATGCATGTTTATAATGCAGTAAATGTATTTGATATCAAGAACATAATCCACATTGCATGATATTTCCTCCAAAATAAATTCACGTATTACATGTCTACTCACAAAAATCCCCGAACAGGAAAAGGGAAGACAGAAGATCTACATGACAAAATGCCATTCTAGTCACAGCTGCATTTCTGAGAAGTCTGTATTTTGTTTAAAATACCTCAGACGCAACTTCCAGGCTGGAGCAGGTCAAATTATACTGCTGGAGGGAATATGGGAGGCAACAGTGAAGCAAATTAAGTTAAAGGTTCTATGTGTAATAGCCGACCAGTGTAGACCTTCTATTGTTCAGTGATGTGAAAGACCACAGCAAATCAAAACATCTCTCTCTCTCTCTCCCTCTCCTGCACACAGGAACTTGAGACAGAAAATTCAAATAAATTTACAACCAGAGCCATAACCAAGCCAGCAAAGACCAAGGCAGCGTCAGGCAAGATAAATAACTGGAGTTATTACCGTGTTGTCAGAGTTATCATATTTTTAAGGAGTAAAAACCGAGCTCCGTGGCAGTGCTTAATGACTGAGGGTCTGGGTTTGTAAAGGCTCAATTTAGCATCACTTTTCTGGCCACTGTCTCCTACCTGCAAACCACCAAATGTAAAGTCAAGATGCATAGCTTGCAGAAGACTTTGTGTGTTTACCAAATATGCAAGGTCTGCTTTTGCATATTTAAAAGCAAAAATCCTCAGAACAAGCATGTGAGGAGGATTTTTCTTGGTTTTACCTAAAAACATTCACCAACTGCTGCTGATATAAACCAGACAAATTATACCAGTAACATCAAGGTCATCAGGTGATATAGTTTTCATTGCGTGACCGATGTTTACCTGAAAACACAAGAACGTGTTGCAAAAATTATAACCCCAGTGCGAAACTCTGTGACTGCAGCTCCTGCAAATAAACTTAATATTTAATGACTTTATTTTTACACAACATCATAGCAGGTTCATCAGCAGTCAGGAAGTGAGCCACAATAGGCTTAGCTTTCAGGAACTGAGAGTGCATATATTTGTCCAATAAATAATGGATTTCTGTTTGCTTGCTAACTTTTAGTGTCCAATTTATTTCTTGATTATATGATAAAATGGTGCTCATGTTCACTGACAAACATTCAGACTGTGGTCTCCTACTGTGAAGGAAGAGAGGAAGTGAAAGAGAGGGAGAGAGACGTACAGAGGGACGGGACAAAGGCCACTGCATTCAAATGAAGAACTGCGTGAATTGAATGCCTAAATAGTTTGATAACAATACAACTGTCGCTGTTTTGAGGATGTTGAGGATTTTTTCCGAGCCTGCTTTCAGCTCCCCTGAGGCTTCGCACAAATTCTGCAGCCCCAGTAGCTGACAAAGATGGCAAAGAACAGTAGATCCAACTATGAATTTCAAAATGGCCCTTTAGAAAACCATGTTTGCCTTCTCAGGCGGTGTTTAATTGTTTTTTCTGCAGTGCACTGCGCACGAGGGTGAGAGGGTATCAATCCAAAAGAGCGTTCAAATGAAGGGCCATTGTTAAAAAACTTAAATAAAATTCCCTACTTGAATTGTTAATCAAGGCTTAACGTGGTTTAAATTTTATGGCGTGCTAGACTACAATTAACCACTTGTGATCAGCGACTTACCCTTTAATTAGGCGCCTGTGGGGTGAGAATTCTCTTTCCAACATCATGCTGTACAAGAACAGAGAGACCCACACAATCTTATGGGACTGATAGCAGCAGTGCATAGGTCACACAGCCCCTAGTGGAGGTCAAATGATTCAGATGCCTCTCTCAAATATTGCAAAGCTCACAAGCATTTCTGTGAGATTTTGTCACATGTCATTATGTGCCCCTGTTGTTTTGTTTCTTGATAGAAACAGATTTTTTTTTTTTTTGTGACAAACCTCTTGGGAGGCAGCCTTCTGGCCACTACAGCTGCAGCCAGCACCCACATAAAAACAATGCCGTGCCAATGCAGGAATACAAAGAGTGAGGCAGAGAGGGAAAGAGAGTGAGGGAGAGAGAGTGAGTGAGTGAGAGAGCTGCTGGGTTCTGCCAGGACAAGACAGGCACTGTTTCATGTCCACCACAAAGACAGGTTGCAATTATTATCCTTATCTTTACCCAAGATACTATGCATACCGCAGCTCTGTTTGGATGCATGAATATCTATCATCCTTTCCTTCCAATTATGCTTATAGGTGTTTATGACTCTGCTTTTTAAGAATCACAACCCCACATTTTGCAAAACAGTATAAAGTAAGTTTCATTGCCATGGTCTGTGACAGGACCTGTGCTTCTGAATGTTCCCTTTTCAGTCCTTGAAAACATCATCAACATTGGGTCATCTAAAGCCATGACACAAATATAGCTTTAAGCTACTGCTGGCATTTTCATTTTGGCAATGTGATGTGGAATGCTTTCCCTCTGAAAATGATTACATGTTGCCAGCGTTTTTGCCATTGAAAAGGCCACCAGATTGAATGAGGCATACTGAATAAGGCAGCTTTTCTTCTGCAATTTCCGCTGCCAGTGCAATTTTCCGCGCTGCACTTGGAGCAGAAGACAGAACAATATTACAGGATGTATTGACTTGCTGTCAATATAATATTTATTTCAAATATTAAAGCTTAAATAAAGTTCACATTCGGTATGCAGGGTTACTCAAAGCCAGGCATCCCACACACACACAGCATTTCGACCTGCTCTTTAAAGGCTAAGCAACACAGCCTTTCAGCCAGATTGTAATATTTTATTGTTCATTGTGGCCCGTTTATGTTTTCTGACATCAGAGTGATTATTGTACACTCCAAAACTGGCAATCACGAATGCATAGAGTGCATTTTGCAAGTGCAAATGAATGTAACTGATGAGGCCCACTTTCCAGACAGACACTAGAAAAACAAAACAAGAATTGCAGTGGCAGTCATGGAAGTGCAGATAAATGCTTCCGGACCAATTTCAAACAGAAGCCACTTCTCTAATTTCATAGAGTTGGTATCAGTCTCATACACAGTTATCTTGCCTTTAGCCACATAATGACACCTAGTGTAAAAGAGCATGAGCTCCCCTCGCAGTTAGTCAGTGGAACAGCAATCAAAGGAACTTGAGGGAGCACGGAACGCCAACTTTGCCTCAGTAGTGACACACACACACACACACATACACGAAACAAGCATTGTGCGTGCTTGCTCCCATGCACGCGCTCTCTCATGCGTTCAGTGCCACGTACAACCGGGACCGGCACGTAAGCTGCACATAAACACAGATTCAGCGGACTATCTGCTTTCACAGAATGCATTGCATGCTGGCAATAATTCATCCATAACATGTAATTTAGAAGGGAAAAAAAACAAAAAAAACAAAACACAATAACAACAGGAAGCACGACCGCAACTTCAATATCCGATATCCAGGCTGGGATGACACTCACTTGTAGTTAATGGCTAAGGCAGTTTCCGGGATGAATTGATCAACATGGATGTAAAAAAAAGCCACGACTGGACTGCAAACGGAATTAGCTTGAATACAAATATTGATGTCGCCTGCACAGTGATTTGCAGGCCTGCAAATACACCTTCACTCTGAACGTCCCCCCTACCTATAATGTCATTCATTGAAGCCGCGGCAGGTCTGCATAAAGCGAACTGCAAATTCTGAGATCATTGTTTCTCCCAATGTTTTTTTTTTTTTTTTTTTTTTTCCTCTCTCTAGCTCCTTTATGTCCGCACTTCTGCAGCATCACCTCGGGAAGCTGCTGTCTCACAACGTGCAGAATGAATGCAGCCGAGTGCACATAATCGAGAGAATAACTCATTTGCATTCTGTTAGAGAGATGATGTATTTATGAGATTTTAAGATTCATGATATTCGTTATTTTTTTTTCTCCCCCCTGTAGCCCCGTAACGCTCCGTCGACATGAAGTCCGGGCGGAGCTTGGAAGCACTTGCACACCGATTTTTTAAAAGGTAGCTTCACAGTCAGAAGAACAAATTGCCTCCATCCTGAAAAGGGCACCGCCGGCCACCCCGGTAACATGCTGACCACGCAACATCGCCATAATTGTGCCACAATATAGCCCTGCCTACCAGACCACTACCTCGTGGTCAGTGATGGACAGAGAGAGAAAAATATATATATACATAAGATACCCTCATATTATGTTAGAGGTCCGAGCCGGGATAGCGGCGTACTTACCTAAAACTGACTCTCCCCTCTTCGCTGTATTTGTGGTCCAAGATTTGTTAGTTCTCTGGCCAACAACTTCTGCTGGAGCATATGTATCCAGTGCTCATGCTGGTGGCTCAGTCGGTGATGTTGGATTGCGGATGATTTGGCAATCCTTTTCATGCTCAAGGGAAAAAAATCCTCCGTTTCGGCGTGGTCTCGGGCATTGGCGTGCAGAGGAATAAAGTAATGAAGTCCGTCAGGAGGGGAAAGGAGAAAAGGGAGCACTGGATGTGAGATTTATGCCGACGTGTTTAAAACTGTTCTGCTCTCTTTTTTTCTCTCACCGTAGGAGCCGTTTGCGGGTGGAGAGGTGTGGGATGGATATCTAGGAAGGGAGGCTGGGATGCACAGACTGAGGGCGAGAAAGGGGAGGTACAAAGAATACAGTCTCATATTGTAGAGGACGTTCATGGCAGACAGTAAGGGGTGGGTCTGGACTGTATGAGGCTGAAGGCGAGGGAACTGAGGGTGGATGAGGATAAGATGCCTTGTCGTGACTTTTTTTTTTTTTTTTCTGCCGATAGGTACATATTTACAAGGCTTTGGGTTGACCACTATAAATAGCTTGACCATCACTAATTCCAAGCATAACTTGGGAATATATTAGCACAGGAGCCAAATAGGTTGTATGGTTTAATAGAATTTATAGATTTTGGGAAAGTGAGAAAGCATGAGAAGGTGCCACCATGCCACGTGCAGGCTGTGTACTTTGCATAAACCACAACGTGACTGTATGACGGTGTTAATGTAAACTTTGAATGACTCCCATTAAAAGTCGTGCTTCTATAAATTCCCCACCAGGCTCTGTGGAGTCTATTTAACTTTCCTTAAAAGTGAAACGCTGCTGGGTGCTGCTCATACTGTTGTACAATTATAAACTATTTGTCTGGGAGTTGCTGTCCATGGTGCTGAAACACAATTATACAGAAGAATTCTGGTACTTGCTGTCCATGGTGCTGAAACACAATTTAAACCTGTTTCTTGTGGTTGCTGTCCATGGTGCTGAAACACAATATATGAGTATTTCTGGTGGTTTGCTATCAAATGAGGCTAAGGAATAGTTAAATTGTGGTAGGTGCTGTCCATGGTGCTGAAATGCAACTTGGAAGCCTAGAGTACTCATTCGTGTATGTCAAATAATGATGGTCATTGTAAAAGGTGTACTATCAACTGCTGTATTCGCTACCACAAATAAAAACCCTATACTTCACTCGGATGACTGGCAGGGCTGTTGTTTTAATATTTTGCCTTGGAACTGTGTGGGTTTTAATGACTTCGTTGGAAATTCACATTTTACAGTTACATAAATTTTTACAAGGCGAGTTAAGGTTGTTTCAATTTTAACAGTTTTACACCAAAGACATATTTAGAGAAAAGGGATTCTGTATTTCTTCACTAGAATGCTGTAGTTTGCATCTTAGTTATAACCGTGAAAAACACATTAAGTCATTCATTAATGGGAGATACATTTCACAGTAAATAGAAATTAACAGTGAAATATGTAAATGCATAAAATGTGTAAAAGCAAAAACTCAGTACACCTCACCTTCACCCTCAACCCTCATATGTTTATCTCATTGAAATATCAATCTGCATCTCTTTTGATCAGAGTACCTCAAGCAGTTACATATACATGTTATATGAACAGCTGGTCTATTTAAAGTAATTCATGAATCATACTGTACATTCATGCTTCAGTGGTTACTTAGTGATAAGTATGCTGCCAGATTGTCAGTAGATCAGTCATTACAAACCACCTTGAAAGCTGAACTGCAAGGTGCCAAAATAACCAAATTTTCTCCCTCAGTTGCAGTTTTATAATATTCAAGTTCATAAACATGAAGCAATAATAAAGCTCTCTTATTTTGGAGGGAAAATTCCTTTGTTTGTCATTGTTATAACATCAAGTCTAACTCATAGCCCACACACTGTTTGCCACATTTTAAAACTATTCTTAAATTCACGTGGTTTTGTAAATGCATGACAATGTGACAATGCAGAGCACAAATTAAGCGAATCAGCAGTCTGACTCAAATATATGGGCGTTTTGCATTTGAAAGGTCATCTGAACTCAAGTTGTTTTAATTTTTCTTTTAATTTTTTTTTAAATGGTGTTGTTGTTTCTTATTTGAAGAATTCCTCTAACAATAAACTACTTTCATGGCAACTTTTACTGTTACTTATAATATTATTACCACAGTAAGTTAGTCACTGGTGTGTCCTGGAAAAGTAGAGAAGGTTGAAGTGTATGCCTTCATCAAATGCCGTCGTCCACCTCAGTATATACAATGATGGGTAGGAGTACTTGCTGTCACTTATTGACAAATATTTGATGGACAAGTTGTGAGAAACCCTCTTCAAACAACTGTGAGTTGCTCCTAGTTTAATCCCAGTACCACCTGCTCTCTTCTTTGATACCAGATACTCAAAATAAGATATTTCACAGCTGTGCTGTATTATAAAACTTTAATAAAATGTATAAATGGAGCCTAAACTAAGTCTTAAGAGCAGAAACTTTGCCTCTTCCATTTTCATCAGGTTAGTAAAAGTTGCAAAAATGTTAGGCCCCTATGGGCAGTTTAAAGACAACACACCAATTAACTGACATAGCACACTACATAATAAAGAAACAATGGGTTGCATTAATTTATCTGATCCACTAATCTCACTTTCAGGTTTGCACCTTTTACCAAATACGTGAGGTAATTGGTTTTAAAAATGCAGTACAGAGACATATTGCTGCATGGACTGACTTGAAACAATACGATGAAAAGCACAAGAGATCACAAGTTATCAAAGTAACTTTAATGGTTTTAAATAAAAGCTTCCCATTTCCCATCTAATAACCCATCATTTGATGAGTGATTGTGACAGCACCCAGTAGACGAGTGGTCATTTAAAAATCTTTATTGTAGGTCAAAGTCCAAACACGTAGAAATCAAAACTTTTTGGATTAATTTTGACACCACTATATTCACTGTGGTCGCAGACAGCTTTGCAACTCACTAACTCTCCAGTGGACCACTTGCAGTCGAGTGTTTGAAGCATCCACCAACAGGCAAAGAACTCGCCAGGACCAGCATTCCAGAGAACTCAATGAGGCTAAATGGATAAATGGAGCCATTACAAAGTCATTAGCCTGGAAGTGGCGGTGACACGTGACAAGCTTGCCTTTGCAATAGCAGACATAAAATACTCCAGGGATCATTGAAGTTGTTACATTTCATAATTCTATTAGTCAGCTTTATAGCTTTTAATTTGAAACTTCCATTTAACTTCATTCATTAGGATATTCTTAGACTTACTATCACTAAGAAAAATTAATGTCCACTGATACCTTTATTAAATGACATGAATCTTAGCATTTTAATATTCTTGTACTGTTCTGCAAACACAGTATAGTTATAGCTATAGCTATATATAGTTAGCTTTACACTATATTGTACGTTTACAAGTCAATGTCAAGTTATATATGATATAAAAGCCACATTCAAAGAAGAAACTGGATGTTTGCAGGCTGAAAATGTTCATAATTACCTCAACAAGTGCAGTGAAGCAGAGTTTTTCCATGTGTATCTGAGCCTGGTTCAGAAGTCATGGGGATAAAACAAAAACACGGGGTCTTATGTGCATGCTGGTCATGAGTGCCACAGTGAACCATCACTACCACTGTTGCAATGGTTACGCCTGTCTGAAGTAATGTGTGGTGCTTGCGTCTGTGTGTGCGTGTGTGCGGTTAGGTGATGACAAGCAGGGTGTTGGTAGGATGCTAATTTTAAATTTCCCAGTCTCTCATGGAGAACTGCTGGTGAGAAACTGTTTGCAAGCTAAAAAAGAAAGAAAGGGATTGAAAGCAGAGGCAAATAGACTAAAAAAAAGGAGGGGAAAAATAACAAGAGAGGAAAGTCTATTAATCATTTGAAAATGTGATTTGAAGTTCATTGTGTACCACACAAAATAGCCTGTATTTCAAGGCCAACAAACCCTTTTGAAAAGTAAAGACAGACTAAGAGCTTGCGATCTTCAATTTTGATTGTTTGTGCTTGTCAATTGTTGGACAGAGACCTGGTGAGCAAACAGACTTCCTGGGCATTTGGCATAGTGGGTATTAGAGATAAAATGAGGTGTTCTGTTGTTCTGACTCAACATCACCTTTCAGACAAATAAATTCAGGGAAAGTGTTCCCCAGGCAGAGCCGGCAGGAGGGCAGTTTTACAGATATATGAAGGTCTTATTGGTGATTCTGGGTGAAGACTGAAATCAAACTTTTGAAGTCCAACTTAAAGTAAACTGCAGTGGTATTTTCTGCCAAGGCATAAACTCTATACTTGCTCTATAAATAATGTGTCCTGTTAGCAGTGTCATCTAACTTTTTGAACTATATGTGAATGCTTAGATGAACATACAGGAGGTTTTTCTGTTCTTTCCACTCAAAAAAAAAAGCCAAAATTCTGTTCGAAATGGTTGGATATCTGACAGTTTTTAAGGTGTTGAACAGCTCTACATCTCAACTGCAAATGTCAATATTGGTCAGTTTAAATGCCAAAAAGCCGTGCTCTTTGTTCTTCAGCACCCACAGTGCCAACAAACACTGTTTGGCCCTAAACTATAAGCTAGTGTTACATTTACTTTGTGTCTCAATCTCCTGGCCTGACCTCTCAGAGGCTTAGAGACAAATAAAATCTCTTATATACTTTAAAAAAATAGACATTATATAGAAACTATTCTAAAATTTCCTTTTCTTAAATGCAGAAAGATGTATTTTAACAGATATACACATACACTTAAACAGCCTTTTGCATACTCTGAAGAATACTTAAATAAGTACAAAAATATATATGTAAAGTCAGCTTGGAGGAAACGAGTGAATTCAACAGAGGTTGGAACTTAGAAATAAGCTTAAACTGTGCATGCGTGAAGTGTCTGATCTAACAAGACTTTATATATTTTTAGCATTATGTATCCAGAAAGTCTTAATAAGGTTGAGTTCTGCTCCTTATGATAACACCTTATTAGCCACATAGCCTACTTTGCAAATTATACAATGAACCTAATTTACTTACATCACCTTCCCTAATTAGTACTTGTTAGGGGAATTAAGAAGCAATATGCTAACATGCATGCCATTCAACATCTCATTATTTGTTAGCGTGTGTTCCTTTGTGTCAAATTTGAACAAACTCTGCAACTCACACTCCCTCTGAAACATTGTTAAGTCAAAAATATACTTTTATTCTGTTCCCATTTTGACTCCATTATCCACATAACTCCAGTAATTGCCTTATTTAACACCAGCCCAGACACAATACCCTTGCAGGAGCTAAATATACGTGTACTGTAATGATCTCATATCTACCTCCTTGTTGGAAGCCATGGGCTGAATCTCCCTCCTAGCTGCCCACAAGACTGTTAGCGCTTGCTGGATTGACAACCTACTAATGGCTCATCTCTAAGGCTCAGGCCACAGAGATCTTTCTACCCGGTGTTAGTACACGCTGTTGCGGAAGCCTGTCACACTGTACCCAGACCTCTCCCTGCCAGGGCTATGAAGGAGAAGACAGATGTCCAAACAGCCAGCAGGTCCATCAGTCATGAGGATTTTTTTTTTTCTCTCACAGGGCGGGGGAGGGAGGGTCAAGTGGGAGAAGCACAGATGAATGGAGATGACACCATTCTAGCATCTCTGCTGCTCTAATGAAAAACAAACTCATTTTCGGGAAGTTTTACGGGTAATAAGACAGTCAGCCAGCCCGAACCAGACAACAACTTTTAACAGTATTACCTCACTATTGAGGCCACCTCATGAATCTTCCATTTCAAGCTAACATACATCTCCTGTGTAAGAAAAAACAAACATTAAATTGCAATCACACAATTCAGTTTGCTCTAAAGCCCACAAAACATA
>JAPXVT010000012.1:19278969-19289919 GCA_029823135.1 Acanthurus reversus
TGTGTGTGTGTGGGTGTGTGTGGGTGTGTGCATGTGTGGAATGTGAAATGTGAAATGAAACTGCTTTATGAATTGCACAGCCATTTTATTGCACAATTGCAATGACTGTAAAAGTATTATAAATACATTTTTGAAACCAGCTAACAGTAAATAAATTACAGGTCTGAGGGCGTTGTAGGTCATTAGGATCTCACCTTAACTCAACTTTTATGTGATGGCTGTGCCTGGTAGTTGCTTAATTTTGGGGGGTTACCGGTTTGGGGTTTGCACTCTATATGGTCATGGTATAAATTAGATGATCACAAGATGATTTAGGAAACATTCCTGAATCTGAAAATACTGTGACATGTCTCTTGTCTTTACTTTTGGTCAGTTTACCTCTTAAGGCCTCAAACTACCAATCTGAGAAGGTAGGAGTCACTCTTTGCTTAATGAGCTCACAGCTCATAAAAACATGTAAACTTTGATGAGAGGTTATGATTTGGATCAACTTTATTTAGAGTCACTTGCTAAGAAGTAGGGTGGGCATTGACTTATGATATTAAAATACAACCCTGTCACAAGCAAAGCTCTTGCATTCAAGATGTTTGCCAACTGAGGCATAAAATCAATAGCATCACAATATACTTAAAGCACAAAAAGTTTAAGTACTCAAAATGCAGAGGAGCCCATAGCAGAATAATATATATTACTGAATTATGATTAGCCTGCTGATGCATTAAGATCGCTGCTGCAGCTTGTAAAGGTGGGGCTCATTTTGTATGTTAAATGATGTAAGGCAGGTTTTGAATGTCAGCAGAGGATCATTTAGATTTTTTAAACTTTTTTTAATCTGCAAAGTAACTGGGAACTAAAGTTTTTTTCAAAATAAATGTTGTAGTATCATCTGAAATGTAGTAAATTAGAATAAAAAGCAGCAGAAATGAAAAAAAACTAAGTGAAGTTAGTAAAGTATTTCAAGCAACCTAAAAATTCACCTTTATTCAAGTAACCTGCATTACTTGGATATACATTTACTTAGTTACTTTTCACCACTGGCTCACATTCTGCCAAGCATATGTAGGAAGTGTGATGAATCACACGGTTTTACATTTTAACATAGGCTTACTTGGTACAAGTGTGGTTCCTAAGACCTTAAAACGTTGATGTGGAAAAACAGAAATGCTGTAACTAAAACATTGTGTTCCGTGTAAATTGATAAATGTTAAGGAGGAAAATCCTGCCATCATAAATCACAGTAGACCCTGCGGTGATGTAGCGAGCTGTGGCTTTGTCATGGGCCTATTGTATTCCTGCAGTAAAGCCAAGTTGACCTGAAACACACCACCGCCAGCAGTTGGCGCTTACAATTTAGCGGAACAGCACACATGCGCATCAGCCCGAGCTGTCATCACATAAAGGACACGTGAGGTAACCACACATGTAAATTTTTATCCACGAGCACGATGAGGCAAACCCGTCGTGCTTGTCACTCCAAATGTGCTCCCAGATGTTTGTCTTTCCATCACATATATTAAACATCACTCATTTTGTTGCCTGCAGGTAACTCGTCTTTGTTTTCACCTACAGTAGTCTGCACCTTTAAGCCCGCAGAGTGCAGCGAGTTCATGTGTCCGTAAAGGCGGCACGATATGACCGAGCACTGCTGACCGCGTAGACTACAGTGGGACAGTTTACCTACAGTAACCTGGCAGGTCCGACCAAAATGTCTGTGTCTTTAAAAGAAACTCTTTACCGAGTGGTGCATGATGTCAGGCTGCTCGCAGCCCGTATACTGTTCATGTGAGCGGCGTTCACTTCCTGCAAAGGGACAGAAGCGGGCAGAGAGAGAAAGAGAGAGTGGGATAGAGAGATGGGGGACGAGCGGCCAAGATAGGACGAGAGTGATAGAGTGAGGCAGCGGACGAGGGGGAAACCGGGGCCTGCTGTTTTTTAAAACACCCCGCAAACTTTACAGGCTATCCGAAGAGGGAGAGCGTGCCACATCTGCGCCAGCTGACAGCCGCAGTTTATGGAATACGGACATATCGGGTAAATATATCCCCACTCTGTCTTGGCTTAATGTTTACAGTGCCTCATTTGTGTGACGCATAGGATTTTTTTTTTTTTTTTTTAATCACGCGTTATTCCCTCCGCGTCTACTTCTTTTAGCCGCAAACCCGCATTGTAATAACATCACACCACGAGGGTCCGTTTTTGGATAAAACTACAAGCTAAACGAAGTTACACACTTGAACTTTCGTAAAGTTATCGTACGACATTTGAAGATTCGGACGCCGGGAGGATGGTAGGTGATTCCCGCATAAGTGTCACGCGCCCCCAGAAGAATTTAATCAGATGTGATAAATATTTGTAGTTTTTATCACCTCAGAAATGGCTGTAGGCTCTAAATATAAGGTTTGGCAGCACTTTCAAGCACAACATCGTAGGAAATAGTGTTGCCATGAGTTTCTGCTGTGTGAGTGTAGAAAGTGGCATGATATTATCGCTCTTGCGTCACGCCGAAATCTAAACAAAATGAAAACCTCCACCCATAGTGCATCCATTGTGGTGCTACATGCTGCATGGTCGCTACACGGATATTTTTTACACAGATCAACTGAAGTTTCTGGTGTTGTCATGTCTTTAAAATGCTGCCTTACTACAGGACACATGACAATAAGCAGCCCATATGTTTAGAAATTATTTACACAATTATTTAGGTTCTAAAATGTTTAGGGTGAGCCAAAGTGTTAGTAAATTTCAGTTCACTAGGCTATGTTAAGTAAGCTCAGGGAGACTGCAGTGTTTGGATTGGATAAAATAAAGCCAAAAAAGGCATTATTTCAGTTCATACCCTTGTACCGTTGCCTTCTGTTGTCTTGTTGAGGCTCTGCTCACCTTACCTGAACCCTGCAGGAGCCATTTATCTAACTTTAAATACACCCACCCCCTCCTGTGTGTATATGGGTGCAGTGTGTGGCTAGCCGGCATGTAGCTTGTGGCAATTTTCTTCATTTCCTGTCACTTTCCTTCCCTCTCACATGCTCTCGCTCTTATTCTCTAGTCCGCAGTCAGGCTGTGTGTGTGTTTTTTTTCCCCTTAAGATGACTTTGAAAAAAGGGGCAAAACCAAATAAATGCGTTTTGGTTACGCTCTACATCTTGTTTTGTATTGTGGTTAGCAGCCGAGTGTGTGTTTTTAAGTGTATTTAGCAGGTGTCACTCAGGTCAGAGGTTAAAATGACAGCTCGGCGCTCGGAGTCAGAAGTGCATGGCGCTGAAAAGCAAGTGTCTTATCATTTTATAGTTTTGACTCCAACTTCAGACTGTTTGAGTGTTTTACTGCCCATCTGTTTCGGCTTCACCCTTGAGAGAAATATCACGGGACGACTAACAAGATGTATTGTACTTCCCTTTTAAATAAGTAAATCAGTATGTATCCACAGGTGGAGCTGCCAGCCCTAAGGCAACACAAAGACAGCTTTTATCAAGGTGGTTTATGATATTCCTCCCCTCAAATATGTGGAAATCAGTTCGGGGTATTATCGTTGTGTACTGCCAAGTTTCTATCTTTGGAGTTTAACCCAACATACATGGAAAATGTTGGACTTTTTTTTCTCTTTCTCTCTAAACGGAGGCCTTCCAACACCACTCGTCTTTGACTTGGACGTCTGCCAAAGGGTTGTGATGGCTCTCAACAGCTGTATTTGTCTGTGTGTGTGTGTGTTTGCGTGTGTGTGTGTGTGTGTGCGCACTCTCTCCCTGTGTCCCGGGATGCCCTTCCTCCATAGGCCTAACACTATACAGCATTCCACAAGGGGGCCCGGGGCTGTGTGTAAGTGGGGAGTGTCAAGGAGAGAGAACGACAACACGGTTTCAAATGCAACTGATGCAGATACTGTCAGACAGAGGGGAGAAAATAGAAAGATTGAGAGATCCTTGCTTCATTTTAAGCTCTTGCCACATCTCTGGTTAGACCTAAAGTTAACAAAACTAATGGTTGTCTCAACACTAAGAAGGCTTCACTGTTTAAAAAAAAAAAAAAAAAAGTATCTCCAGGTTACAACCTCTATTAAAAGAGTAAACCTGCTTGCTACTGAAATTAAAAACTTAACCAGAGATTTGTACTCCTGCATATATTCATCCAAACTACATTTAAAAAGCTATACACTTGCTTTTGTCTCTGCTTCATTTGCTTTTCTGATGTGTGCCCTTAGGCTCAGTGCACTTTTCTTTGCACTGTATATGCGTGTATACTCAGGCGGGGAGTGTGTTTACGTGTGTATGATTTTCCCTTCCTGAGACAGTAATGAGTCATCGCTGATGGTATGCGATACAGGGCACCAGTCATACATCATATTCTCATACATTACTCTTGTATTTAATTTGTATTGCCGGGCTTGTTTCAGTTAAACCAGGATGGATAGAAAGAACTTGCCACTGCTGCTGCTGGTGTGTTCAGACTTGTTGGTTTCTGTTAATGGAACTGAAATATAAACAGTGAACTGTGAAGAAATATCTTTCCACTTCACGTTAAGCCAGAGTGATTCAGTGCAGATGTCCATCACATCTCATAATGTCACAGCTGTTCCAAATGATTTATTATATTTGAAACAAATTTTTGATTTTTATCTACTTTTCTGGACAAATCAGTCAGTCTGTACTCAAGAGTTTCTAATGACTGTGTAGGTGTGAAGGTGGTTTGCTGGCGGCAACAATTAAAATCTGCCTACAAATTTCACTTAACTGTTTCCAGTTTTGCGTGCTGTTGGTCGTGTTTGGAATGCACAGAAATGTTTTGTCATGTGGTTTTTCCCCTTGCGGCATTTTTCGCAACACATAAATTATTTAAGGACAGTAAGACTGAAAGGAAAGTAAGAACGACTCGAATCTCTTGATAGGTTTGTCGATATGAGAGGAGTTCAGTTTGAACACCTTGCGAGTCTGTAAGCCATCCAAAAGCTTTGAAAGATAAAACAAGACTTGGTGGTGGAAGAGCGTTCGGTGAACTCCAAGTGTGGGTTTAAATTCTGAAATGCAGGTGAGCGGCAAACAAAGATGGGCGCCTCACTGACCTCACAAATGTCCACATATTTTCTTATTAAAGCCAAAATTAAGTCTGGAGTCACATCAAATCAGACTGACTACTCAATATGCGAATCTGGCAGCCCTGCTGAAGGATTAATTTACTTAGATAAACTAAATTACATTACAAATTACATTCCACTGGTCTGTCTTCCAACTAGTTAAAGCCTCTTGAAACTTGGCTTGAAATAGTAAGAATGCACACACTTTATTAAAGTTGAGTGTTGCATCAAGTATCTACGAAAATAAATGTTCCCAACTATTAGAACACCTAGTTCAAAAAGAGCTCATTTTGGAGATGATACCATTTGTCAAGACTGTATGGACGTGGCAGATCACGTTCTGACTGACACCTCCCTGGATCCCGACTTTGTCAACTGTCTCTCGTCCCCACAGCAGCCACAGAGCAAAGCGTGGTACAGCCCTGTCGTCATAGTGAATATATCACTTCCATAAAATTTCTGTATTATTTAGAGGAGAATGTTACCATGTAGATTCAAAATATGTAGTCAGTTTATCCAAATAGCACTTGTTTGTGTATCTGTCATGAACTTTTCGGACTTGCGAAGCCAATCTCTCATGTTGTCGCCCTGGAGAGAATTAACCGATGAACTGATTTGTGTAGAAGTAATTCAGTTTCAGATTCCTTTATTGTCATTTTTATGATGAAACATAAAAATGAAATACCGTTTCTTGTCTGAAACTGGCAGAATTAAAAGTTCTCAGTGCAGTAAAATTATTCAGTTAATAAATAGATGAATAAATAAACTGCTAAAAAGGCCAATAAAGTGCAGGGAAGAAAGTGCAGTCAAGGGACTAGGTGAGTTCATGTGTGCTACAGGTCAAGTGTTCAACAGTCTGATCGCTGAAGGATAAAAACACTGGCATTAAAGTTTCCGTAGCATTTCAAAACACGATGCTGCCTTTTCATGTTGATTAGTTTAACGTTACTGTTGAAAAAAAACAATAATTTCATGCACTGTGCCGCTCAAATGCATCTTTTAAGGTGGAGGGTTTTCTTGCATGGTGTTCATTGCGAGTTACGCCATGAATAAATCAGTCCACCTTAAATGCCAGTATGATGACTTGAAAGGATTTAAACAGGATTTATTTGTCACATATACATATTGTACACTTATGGTATTAAATGTTTTAAACATCCATAATTCATTTGCATCCTGTCTTTCTTGCATGATGATATCCCCTTTAGTAACCATTGTATAAGACGCACAGTAACAGTTAGCTAGCTAGGTAAAATGCAACAGGCACGAGGAAAGCTGATTGGCTTAGACTCAAAGAGGCTGACTGAGCTGCAGCAGAGTGGTTTTGTATCAACCAACACCAGACTCTGAATTTTTAATTTTTAATGCCAATATTATGTGATATGGATCAGGGATAAACACGCCCAACCCAGCTTCAGAAAACTGAGAAAACCTTAAAATGACGCTAATTTAAGTTTGGATTGAGGCTAATGTCTGAATTTTTTTAGAATTTTAATTATGCATGTAAGACCCTGAATTACATACTAAGAAAGTTTTTGATGATTTGGGTTCCCAAAAGATTTAACATATCTCACCAGGATCAATCAAAACAGTAAAATGTTTTCTAACCCTAACCCAAAAAGAGACATAAAGATGTTATTTTTTTTTGTTAAAGCGACAGTTCTAAATTTTAGGAAATAAATTTAAATAACAGTTAAATAAGAAGATCAGTACCGCTTGCATAATTGTGCAGTAATTGTGAAGCTGTCCGTTAGCTTATTTTAGCACACAGAAAACAAGATTAGACTGTGAAGCTACGTACACACCAAAAGCAAAAAAAATATTTGCATCACGCGATAGCACGATTATCATCGCATGATCAAATCGCTGAAGTTGAATATTTTGAACATGCATGAAGATGTGATTTTTCGTGTTTCTCGTGCATCAATTCGCGGCCATCGCAGCACCCAAGGTAATTTCGTATGTCATTGACTTTGTATGTAATTTCATCGCACCACAAATCAAATTCACTTTCGGTGTGTACACAGCTCAAGCCTGGCTCTGTCCAAAAGTTAAAAAAATCTGCCAACCAGTCAGCACCTCTAAGGCTGTCAAATTATAGTAATGTTTGTTAATTGTTCGAAAACCTGAGGGTAAAAAACAAGAAGTGGTGGTGCTTTTATGGGGTGTTATGTGCTGGATTTTTTCTGGCTAAGAGCAGTGACTTCCTAGCGTGTTGTTTCAGTAAAGTTGCGACCACTGATTGGACGGATGTAACAAATGTTAACAGTTAGACAAATGAGAATTGCATGTTAAATATTAACTTTTAGAGATGCTGGGGGGGGCAGTTTTCTTTTTTTAAAAACTGTTGCTTGCCTAGATGTTTTTCCTGCTTTGCATCTTTATGCTGTGTTTGCTAACCTGGCAGTTAAGCTACATGTTATACGGACCGTTAGTGACTATTTAGTTGTCGAGTGGTCTTGTGATGATTTATTGTACTTGTGCAAGTGGCACCATCGTGGCTGGTATAAGATTATTTTTGGCGTGAATGGTGATTTCCAAAGCCATGAAAGAAGGTTATCAGTTCCTCAAATTCACTGCTCATTTGATATGCAATAATGTAATTTTTTTTTTCCCCCTTGGAATTCATCACAAGCTTTTATTAGTTCCTCATACCTTCAGCTTCACTCACAGAATCAAGAGTACCATAGTATATAATAATAAAAAAAAAAAATCTGTGTGGCTTTTAAAATAAATATGTTATTCCCCCAGTGATTTACAGTCCAAATAGAGATTATATTGCGGTTTGGATCAAAATTTCTGATACTATAAAAGATAAATTGTCCAGCTTTATGGTCATTTATTGTGCATAAACACACAGAGTCCATTTAAGTTCGCGTCCGAAATGCAGGAAAGTGGGCGAACGACGAGGGAGCAAATAAGAGAAAGAGAGGATCAGCAAAAGCCATTTAGGAATCCTGAAATGTAACTGATTCGGGCTGCTTTGGCTCGCTACATGCTTTTCAGGAAGCCTTCCAAGAATTTAGACAATGAACAGTAAACATGGCATGTTCCTCAGAACAATTCCACATTAGATCTCAAAGATCACGTGTCTCTTTCTTCTCAGAATCGACAGCCCCCACACCACAGTACGTTGCAGATAAGTGTAGCAGCTAAATTTCATGTTCCCTGTGTATGTACTGTACTTACACTTGACAAGGAGCTCTCACAAACTGGCAAATGTGCAGAATCTCTCTCCTTCTCTCTCTCTTCTCTCTTTCTCTCTCTCTCTCTATCTCGCTCTGTCTCAGAGAGATTTCTGGTAAGTGACATGTTTGGCCGTTGGCATAATGCCTAGCAAGATCACATGGCATGAATGTCGTGCCTGTGTTTGTGTGAGTGTGTGATTGTGTATGTCTGTGCATTTGTGCTTGAGTAGAAAAAAAGAAAAGAAAAGGGAGCCTGTGCACATTTGATTGTTCCAAGTATTTTCAGCATGAATAGAAGCACGTAGCCGTAGCAGAGAATTACAGAGTGCTGAGAAGTATGACGAGGACGTGTTTCTGATACAGTCATGAGATCGCATTCTCAAACTGGACGGAAAATCAGATTTTGCACAGTAATACTTCAGAGTCAAAGCTATTTTTCCTCTTTTTGATGGTATTTCTGGCATCAGCACATTAAACATTCATGAAGGTTATGTCGCCTTGTTAATGTGATATGCATTAGGAGCAGTTCTGGACAGCTTAAAAGATTTTTCATACTTGTGTAATCACTCCTTACTCTTTTCACTGCTGTCACTTGATTTCCAGCTCTAAAAACCACAGCCGAACTCCTTTTGTATATTTAATTTACAGTACGTCAGAGCTCACGACCATAACAGCGCTGCCATTCGCTGATATATCTCAAGACATGAGTTTGTGGGATTAAATCAACTTTTTAACGACCCTTATCTTTGCCAAAGCTTCACTGTAACTGAAGACAGTAGAGGGTTCAAAACAATTTTCTGAGATCCTCAGAGTTTTGGTGAGGGGACATTAGATTTACTGTGAAAGTCAAACCTATAATTCGGGGGATGACGCATGCGGACATGCACACGCGCGTGCGCGCATTCACAAACGCATAAATAAACCCCACAGAATCATGCAGATACACACACAATAAGGCAGAGAGAGGGAGAGAAAGCACTGTGGATGGCATTTATCCTGCAGCCCACCTCAATTTTCCATGCTCTTTTGCTGTGTGCTGTACATAATTAAATTGCTGCAAACTTCAAGCCTCTCTCAAGACTCCGTTCAGTAAACAAAGCCAGCTAATTAGTGCATAAGATTAAGTGAGGAAAGCAAATCGCCTGACCCCTTTTTTCTGTGGCGATGACCTGTCCTGTATGTGTTCTTCATGTCCTAACAGCCTGGCAGAGTGCTGGTAGGGGCCAGTGGAAAAAGACAGGAATCTGAGGCGGGTAGTTTTCACTATACAGCCCCTCACCCCCACCCTTCCCATATCCAAAGCTAAATACTGCTAAATACCTACCTCATGCTTTCATAGTTGTGTTCACTGCAGAAGGCGAAAGCAACTGTCTCGAAACTTGCTTTCTTTTTTTAAATATTTATACAAAAACTAGACTTGTATAATGATTTATTATATATCTGTATATTCAAAATAATATGCTTTTTTTTTTTTTGGCCAAGATTTAGATAAGATTAATACTACTCTCCTAGCTGTTAATTCAACATGTAGCTATACAGCTAGGTCAGCAAATAAGCATTTAGAGGGAAACCAAGGGAAACAGCTAAGCAAAAATTTTTGAAATAAAGAAAAGAAAAATGCCAACCAGTGCCTCTTAAACTCACAATTTAGCACAAAACTCCTTGTTTTGTTTTAGCCATACAGTACTAAAAATGGTGGTTGTCCAGCAACTTCATAACAACGTCAACAAGCTAGGAAGTCACCGCTAATGGCCCAAAATAGTCTAGTACAATAACATAACCCCCCATAAAAGCAACAAAACTTCCTGTTTTTACACGTTGTTTTTTGCACAGATTTAACAAACAAGCTTTATTATATTTAGAAGACTACAGAGGTGCTGCTTGTTTGGCGGCTTTTTTAACCTTTTGACAGAGCCAGGCTAACAGACGAAACCAGTTTCTTGTGTGCTAAGCTAAGCTAACGAGTAGCTGGTGTAGCTTCAAATTTACTGTACAAGAGTGCGAATGCTATCGGCGTTTTCATTAAACTGCTGTTAAATTTATCCCCTTAAATGTGGAAACTATTACTTTTATAAAAAGAATCCTATTTTTATTCGTAAAAAGCCCCACAGGAAACACAGCGTAGGCTGCGTTGCTTCATATTACCGGTCTATCAGCGGTTGATATGTTTATTCCTGCTATCAATTCAAAATGACCGGAAAGATTTTAAAAACTAAAGGAAAAAAAAAGATATCGATCTTAATTTATGTTTTGCCTCACAGAAGGACTATCATAACTATGCCACCTTTGTACAGGATTGCTGTTGTGAAAGGGTGCTGCCGTCTGTGTGGTATGACTTGACAGAGATAAACAAGTGCTGTTAGCACAGGTCAGCTAGGGTCCTCCTCAGTGTTCTCCAAGTGTGATGAGGTTAACCAAGGTGACATGTTATTTGAGCACACGTATGCTAGCTTAGTGTGGTGCTGACTGAAAGATTCTTAGGTCACAGTAAGTGTGTGTGTGTGTCTGTGTGTGTGTGGGTGGGTGGGGGTCGGTTAGGGGCGTGTATGCACTCAAAATAAATGTGTATGTACTGCTGTGAACTTGAACAAACTGTCTTTTATGGTCTATTATAACACAAGATAACACTATGATTTTTATCAACGGAAGTCTTTGCTGCATGTCATGAGATATTGTTTTGATTCATGTACCCTG
>JAPXVT010000012.1:19301947-19312513 GCA_029823135.1 Acanthurus reversus
TGAAGTGGGAGAGAAAGACAGTGTGTCTGTGTGTGTGTGTGGAAGAGTGGCGGTGACATTTTTTTTTTTTCTTCAGTTTGTATTCCTGGAAACTGTTCTGCAGCATTGCTTAATAATGAAACTAGTGCGTATATGTATGTGTGTGTATGTGTGGGTTTGCGGGGGAGAAAAAAAAACAATGACACAAGGTTCAGGGCTGGAGAAAAAGGTGCAAATATGCCTGGAGAATGTTACCGGGGAGGAGAAAAAAGGGGGGAGCTAGGAAAGTTAATATGACATGAGTTGTTTAGTTTTTCCCGTCAGAGTTTAAAAAGAGGACAAAAGCTGACAAATGTGTAGAGTCAGCGAATAATGGCGTGTTTGTAAAGTGTGTTGTGCTCAGTGTAGTTTCCTGGCTGACAAAAAGTTGTTGACGCTCGCCGGTCATCAAAGTCCAAAGAGCAAGAGACATGTTTGATGCCCTAAATGCATTACATGGAAGGAGTCCAAGGCTCTTGGAATATGCGTCATGTAAACCAGCACAGCCTTAATGTACCTCACAATGCTCTCATGTACAGTAGGCACGGCATTGTACTCTTCTCTCTTTTGACTCCTCCTTCCTCTCTCCTGCCTCTACTCTCTCACCCACTATCTATCCATCTTCCTTTCACACACCTCTCACTTCTCCCTCAACTGTATTCATTTTCTCACTTTATCTCAACTCTATTTTCAATCTTGTTCTTTGCCTCCTGTAAGGTTCTCTCAATTTTCCCTTCTCGCCTCACTGCCTCCCTGTGGCATGTCTTTTCGTCTTTCACGCGTTTTCTTTTCACTCCTTTCTTCATCGCTGTATTTCTCCTCTCCAACGCGTTCTCCATGCCTTTCTTTTTTCTTTCTCTTTTTTAATATAGATGTCTCTCTCAGTGGCGGAGTCTGCAGTGAATATCTGAAACCCCATCCTCCTCTTCCTCTGCGGCCACAATGTCCCAGCTGCTCCATGTGGAGATCCCGAACTTTGGAGCCACAGTTCTCGGCTCCCTTAATGAGCAGCGCCTGCTGGGACACTACTGCGATGTATCCATCCTGGTTAAAGGTTAGTTTGTGGGAAACCTGCTGATTTTATTTAAGTTCCAGAACTTTGAAACAACACGGGACATTTTTATATCAATATTCTCAACTTTTTGTTTCTGTTTTCTGTTATTTCTAACAACCAGGTCAGGCTTTCAAAGCCCACCGAGCCGTTTTGGCTGCCAGCAGCCTCTACTTCCGTGACCTCTTCAGCAGCTCCACAAAGACCCAGTTTGAGTTGCCCTCCTCAGTCACACCTGCTTGCTTTGAGCAAATCCTCACTTTCTGCTATACAGGGAAGCTAACAATGGCAGCTAGTGAACAGCTAGTGGTCATGTACACAGCTGGCTACCTCCAAATTCAGCATATAGTTGAAAGAGGCATGGACCTAATGTTCAAGGCGAACTCACCTCACTGTGACTCGCAAACAGCAGGGTCTTTAGAGGAAACAGGATCTGAGCCGCAGAGTCCTTGTAATAATGGTAACGGACTGGCGGTGGCTGCCCTTTTGGGAACGTCTGGCTGGTCCTCATCCCTGCTCATGCCGCAACGCAAAATTAAAGTAGAGGGGGGTGACCCGACGCCGCTGACGATACCCTCGACGCAAAGCAAGATTTCATCTTCAGAGTTGGGGAGTCGGCTGGCGAGGACCAGCTCACTGTTCTACTCCACTGCCGGCGTGACCTCCATCCCTGGGATGACCTCCTACCACCTGCAAAGTGCTGCTGGGGGTGGAGCAGGAGGAGGCGGAGTTGAAAGGTCCAGTCCTGGAGCATCCAGCTTGCCTACCACTGACAGCCCTACATCCTACCAGAATGAGGATGAAGAGTTTGAGGAGGAGCCCTATGATGGGATCACAGAGGATGCCTACAGTCACCTCTACGGACGCTCAGCTAACCCCTATGGGAGTGAGTATTGTGTGATATTAGTGCTTTTATAAGCACAATGTGAAGTGTTGCAGTGCTTAGGTGAATTTCAAACACCATTGCTGTATTTGGTGGAGAGCACTCATCACTGAAGCTTTACTCTGGAATATTTTTCATCTTTTAAAACGTCTAAAAATGCAGTATATCCAGAGTTATAGACTTTGATTAATATTACATTTTTATCTGACAACGTATTTAGGAATGTTTTATTCCACTACTCTAGCTTTTATGGTATTTATGTCTTAGGTTCTGTAAATTAAAGTAGTTTAATGAAAAAAGTGGTCAGACGAGCAAACAGTAACAAGACGATCCCAATGGCAAACCTGGATCAGTTTTATCTTTCCAGTCATGTAAGATCTGAATAAGTGAATTACTTTCTCGATTGCCCTTGGCTCATGATGGAGGAAATAAATTTGATATCAGACGGATCTAAAAGAAAAACCGGGCATGACTTGCAGAAATATATGACCATAAAAACCTGATTTTTGGAACATAGTTGCTCCTTGTTCAGACTTGTAATGTATTGCACAAGTACTGATGCTCATTCATTTCATCCCAGTTACATTACTTAATCTTCCATAAATCATGTATCCTGCGCATCTTGAAAGAGCAGGATGTTGTGCCTCCAGTGTGTGTGGGGGCTCTCTCAGCATAAAGATAGCTTTATGGAGTTATGATTGGAGCACATCGTGACCAACAACACACTCCTTATCACAGCCACAACAGCTGGTCTGTACTCCTTTTTCTTACGGTTTTCTGTCGTAGGTTCATTCTGGTGCAAGTTGCCTTCACATGCAGGCATGGATTCACTTGTGTTTGCATTCACACGGACCAGACACCAGTGGGGGGACACTCAAACTTCCTCATGCACAAAGTGCACATGCACACCCACTCACACATGGAAACCAGGGGGAATTTATCCACTAATTGCCACACATCCAGGCAAATAGTGTGGATTGATGCATTTGCATGTGCATTCGCACTTATACAGTATACACACGCAAACACAGGCGTGCGCACACACACACACACACATACAGGGAAGACAGGCATGGATCTCAAATATCCCACAATGTCACCCTGGGGTGCTCTGGCTGATTGCAGATAGAGTGGATTTCATAAATATCTGAAACTCTAGAATTTGACAAACCGGTGTGATGCCTTTGAGCTGCAGGATGCTGAGAATGATGGAAAGAGTGTGTGATTGTGTGTGTGTGTGTGTGTGTGTGTGTTATGTGTGTACACAGCAGGTGTGTGCATATGCATTCACTTGTAAGTGATCTCAGAGGTTGGGGGACTCAATTTTGTGAGTAAGAATCTAACACCCAGCTTCGGATCTGTCCCTTTCTAAAAGTCAAGTTGCTGATGCAGCATCGTGACTTATCTGGGATGCATCTGCAATGCTCTAAAACATTTATGAAACTCAACCAACTTGTATAAAATTACACCAACCTGCTTTATTAATTAAATTTTGTAGCCTCTGTCTAAACAGGGGGCACTTGAGGGTATGAATTTTAGCATAATTGTGTTCTGTAGCTTATTTTCTGATAAATATCCCTATGCATACACATTTTTTGGGTTTCTGCTTTGCTGTGTAACACAAAACCCACTTAGCTTTCTGGACTCATTCTCTTTTTGCTTGCCTTTATCAGTCCAGGACAAGCCAGAGGTGGCAGCGGTGCCCTTGGCCTTGGAGAACCGCAACTGCGTGCTGATCCGCAGGGACCTGGTGGCACTGCCTGCAAGCCTCATCAGCCAGATAGGCTACCGCTGCCACCCTAAGCTCTACACTGAGGGGGACCCCGGGGAGAAGCTGGAACTGGTAGCTGGTAGGCATGCACATGCAAACATATGCATCCACTCAGACACATTTATCATGTGCAGGCATGCAGAGAGCAACTTGCATGCCGCGAGTTTAGAAATAAATCATAGATCCGCCTCTTTGCACATTTAGACAGTTGCTAAAATGAAAATTTAACTAGCTTAATTAATTTCAGCAAAAACATTCAGGAGCTGAGAAAACTGTGAGTTAAAAAAACTTTAAAGAAATTTACCCACAACCCAGTAACTCTTACAAATGTCTTTTTTATGCAGGAGACCATTGATTCAACCTGTGTTTGATGCTAATGAGACTGCTGTCTGAGGTTAATCTCTGGTCATCCCATTTAGTTCTAAATATACATTAGTGCTAAAAACAATTTTCTTCAATTCTCAAATGAAAACACCATTTAGTGCCGTCTAATCCAGATTCTGCAGCCATAGTGGCTTTGACTCGAGTCACTGTATTGATTTGAAAGGGACAGAACAAAGCTGTAGAGTATCTCTGCGGAGACTGAAGACTGTGACAGAAGGACGACCATCTCTGCAGTAATCATCAATCAGGCCTTTATGGTGGGGTGACAAGAGAGAAGTCAGTCTGAAGTAGAAAGCATATGACAGCCTGCCTGGAGTTTGCCAAATGTCCCTTAGTGGCCTCTGAGTGCATGAGGGGAAAGATTTTTTGGTATGATGAGACAAAAACTGAACTCTTGGGTCTAACTGCCAGATATCACTCTTGGCAGTCAGACCAAAAGACCAGATAGCCTACCGCTCAACATCAACCTAATAGAATTCAAACAATGGACCGTGGCAAAAGTTGAATTAATTTAGTATTGAATTTGGGACAAAACAATCTGTAAGAGGCTGAATACGATCTAGTGTGTTTCACAGACAGACAAAGTAAAACCTGATGACAAGTGCAACAGATAGTAATTAGTCAAAAAACTTGTTCAGACTTAATCAGATTTTAATGTAATTGAATTAAAAGCAGAATGGAATACTGTAGAAGAGGGTAATTCAGTTCTGTCGTGTGCATGCAGAATCTGAAAGAGATGGTTTCAAACGGGCAAAACTAAGTAATTTAATAGAGTTTTTTATGGCCTTCAACTTCATTTCCTCCCCCCCAACTTTACTTTTGACAGCCAAAGTTTGATTTAAGTTCCTCTCCAGGCATGTTTTAAAGTACAAATATTCTTCTATGTTAAAAAAAATTAACATTTTGTTCAACATGGTTCTTCTATATAAAAAGTGAAATTAAAAGGGGCTGGAAGTAGATCTGCTTTTTCTTCCTTATTGAGAAATTCTGAATCAGTCACTCACAGGCCTCGTGCGCCGCCCACTACAGCTGCTTGCGCTACATGGCTGGTGAAAGAGCAGCGCGCGTTAAGATGGCTGACGTTAGCATATAGGTCACATTGAGGAGATTCAGACTTACATGTGTGAGCCTCAATCACAATCAAGGTCATGTGAGAAGCCTGTTTTGCACCAAAATTAAGCAACTCGTAGGCGTATCAGAACAATACCGTAGTTAGCATCTTTTATTTGTTTGTATTGTTTTTTGATTTGCTAGCTTGTAACTGGCGGTGTCTGACACAGCATTAGCGGTGGTGCTAATCCCAGACTCTCGCTCTCTGTACTTTGGAGGTTTCTGATTTCTTCGCCTGCAACTAGCTTTCGAACCTCTGATGTACGAAATCTAGCTTTGCGCGGGTAGGTTTTGAGGAAGTGCGCCGACATCGTCCCCTTCAGGAGAGGAATGTGAATGCACCTCTCCAGTAACAAATTTTGCAAATATACAAGCGAATATAAAAGTCACTGAAGTCAAGGTCTGATATTTTACATTTAAAAAAGCCACATTTTTTAGGAGATGGGATTTTAAAAAAACATAATTTAACATGAATTCCAAAGCTGAAGATTTAGAAGTTTACTGGTAATTGGGCCAAAGACAGAAGTAATGAGCCTTTGGAGTCCTTGAAGACAGGGAATTATTTGTGATAACAGCAGTTTTCTCTGCAAATCCTCTTCTTGTATATATCTCACCAGGTACACAGGTGTTCATGACTCGAGGCCAGCTGATGAACTGTCATCTATGCGCTGGCATCAAACACAAAGTCTTGCTCCGCCGTCTGCTAGCCACATTCTTTGATAGGTGAGTATGAAAACATGTACAACTGAACAGAGCAGTTTGGATTAGTCTTTAATGGCCCACTGAAAGATTTCAGTTCTGTGTATGACTCCCAACACCACCGCTGTTGTCACAAACCAACTTTCACACTCCATCTGTGGCTATGTTGTGCAATGCGGTTAGATGTGTGTGTGTGTGTGTGTGTGTGTGTGTGTGTGTGTGTGTTTTCCTATGTTTATCTACTGTATGTGCCTGCTGCTGACTCTGCCCCCTGGTGTTGACTTTGTATCCCTGCAGAAACACATTAGCCAATAGCTGTGGGACAGGTATCCGTTCTTCAACTAGTGACCCAAGTAGGAAACCTTTGGACAGCAGGGTCCTCAATGCTGTCAAACGTAGGTTTATTTACTACAGTGTCTAATATTTGTGGTAGAATTCCATAATAGCACAGCTTTTCTTCATTGAGTTTAATGTCTTCTCTCTTTTACAGTCTACTGTCAAAATTTCAACCCTAACTTCAAGGAGAGTGAAATGAATGTGATTGCTGCTGACATGTGCACAAATGCGAGGCGTGTCCGCAAGCGATGGCTGCCCAAGATCAAGTCCATGCTGCCTGACGGCATGGAGGTGTACCGTGCAGGAATGGGCATGGGTGCTGCTGTGGGTCTGGGCCTGGCGCTGGGTGCCCCTCAACCAGGGGTGCCCCTCCCCTTTGAGCCTGACTTCAAGACCCTAGAGCAAAGGTTGTATCCAGACCGCAAGGACCCTCTCAGGACTCACCCTCCGCTGACAGAGGGCAGCCCCGGGTCTGGGGCTGCTGGAGCAGAGGCTGAAGGTGAAGGTGAAGAAGTCGTCCACGAGGAACAGGAAGAAGAGGAGGATGATGCCGGGTTAGAGAGTGTAGATGGATCACTGGGGGCGCCGACTTTGATCCCAGGAGCTGAGGCAGGCAATTGCGGCGACACGCCGCCTGAGCAGGAAGTGGAAAGTTTTGGACAAGGTCTGAGGGTGAATGGACAGTGAATGTCCCTTGGGCTGCCTCTCACATTGTGAAATCTGTTAAACACTGCATTTTCTTTTGCTTGCTCTCTTACTCTGACATCTCGTCCACCACTCTTTCTTCTCCTCTGTGCTTCCTCACCAGGAATTATTCAGCACAAAAAGCAGCGCTCGTAGGTCTTACTATACAGGAATTTGTCACACATGCATGTGCACACGTGTGCTTGTGTACACGCATAATAACTGATAGTGGAAGTAGAGCAGTGAACAATGATAGTTAAGGTAGACACAGGCATGGCATCAATACATGGAGAAAATCAACCCCATGTGCTCCTGCCTTTTCTTCGTATTTCCTGTTTTTTACTCGGTATTTCGGCATCTGCAGCAGTGATGCAAAGGCTCGATCGCACAAAACAATTGGCTATAATGATTTGTCATTTCAGCGCTATACAGAGGCAAAAGCTGCTTTGCCGGCAGTTTATATTTTGTGGTAAAATGGTTTGTTAAATGATTCCGTTTTCTTGGAAAGCTGCATCTGAAAATAACCCATGTAACCTTGGGAGAGACAGGTGGGAGAAACAGCTCGCTTAAAAAGCAGCTTATATCGCTGTGTCTGACCGCTTTACATCATATTGTGTTATGATAAATATATATGAATATGTAACAAAGACTGTATTATAATTAAAGGTCAAGTACTGTATTTACTACCTGCAGCAAAACAAATTTCTTATTTCTCAACAAAGCACGCCATTTGTGTGATAATATTTTGCAAAAGCTTTCTCGCAAAAGCTGAAATTTCCCCACAATCTAATAAATTTATCACAGGAAGTCGTTTTGTTCATGCCTATTTGCCCGCGACATTTTGAATTAGTTGTCAATGTTATGCCTGTGTCTGCTCCTAGACTGACCCTCCAAACCGCACAACACACATACAAACACACACATTTCTGACCTTACGATAATAGCCTTTAATCTCTGCACCAATGCATCAAAAATGAATCGCCCAAGAAGTGTAACTACGCTTTTTTAACTTTAACTTTAAATTCCATCAGTCTGTCTTGACGATACAGAGAGGGACGCGAGCAAGAACACAATAGCTTTGCATGCATGAAAACAAACAATGGATACAGAGAAGTACCGAAAACAACAAACTTGCATCTAAATAAGAAAACAGCAACTGTTGCCTCGACGTATGCCATTTAATACGCAAAAGGACCTTTTATCCCATTTACCGCTGGGATCCGACTTCGGTCAGACACGTGTTAGAACTGACCGGAGCGTGACCCGGGATTGATTGTGTTTGACACAGTATCGATTGGATTGTGCTGTCACCACAGGTAGAGGAGGCCGAACATAAGGAGTAGTTAGAGAAAGTGCACTACACTGAGCGGTAGAAGGAAACATGTCAGAGAGACGCACAGTCTCACCTTGATGTGGTGGCATGATTGGCACCAAGCTGCCACAGTCCTGCTTCCATCTTGTTTTATGATTTTTTCTTTCTTTTTTTTTTTTGGGTGGGTTGGGGTGGGTGGTGGGTAAATTATTGAACAAAACTTAAAAGAGCAATTTCTGCTGGCCTATTGCATTTGCACTCAAAAAGGGTTAAAGGGTGAGGAAACTACGGAATATGTGTCTGTACTTGAGACTGATAACTGTCTCCCACATCACCCCGATCAGATGTTTAATTGGAGGATTTGGGGGTTTGGAGGAGAAAAACTGAAATGAGGCAAAGTGTCAAACAGGGACTTAAACCTGTAGTTGTCATGCTTTTCTTTTTTTTTTTCCAAACATCGTTTTTTTTAATGCTTTCTGCCACACATACAGATGCAGTCCCAAACTTCCTTTATTGTTTTGTGCGTTGATTTTAAGAGATACTGTTGTATGTTATCCTCGGTTTTCCAGATTGTCTATTCAGTGTCAAATCACATTTCTTATTAGAATGAATGAATTAGCCCCTATTAAAGCAACCAACATTTTGAAAAGCATAGCTATGTACGAAGGGGTCAAAAAAAAAAGTGATCTGATTTTTTTCCTTGCACAAATTCACCACATAAGCAAACAAATACAGTTTTACCCCCGATATATTTTTTTGTTTATGCTTCAGTGCTGTGCCACTTAAAAAAAAGAGTTATTCTCTGTGTTTTGCGTATCTTGTTTTGGACTCCAGGGGAAGCTTTAAGATGACCCTGTTATAATTGCACTTGGTAATAATAATTACGTTTACAGTATCTGTTATTTTCTTTTGGAAGAAATGTGATCTACCATAGATAAAACAGGGCTGTGATAGAGTGACTGAGATGGTAATGAATGAATGTATAGTGTAGCACTGCTTTTACGAGGGCTCCAAGCCTTGACTAAATACAGTCAAATCCTTTTTATTTGACATTTTCTATTCTCAATTGAATATTTTTAAAAATGGACCATAATATAATTTGACTGTGAGCCTGGGTAATGTTCTCAGCTAAAGCTTTTGTGATTTTTTTAAATTTTAAAACTGATGTGAAAAGGTCTTCCAATGTGGTCAATACCGGGGAGCATTTCCCTAATGTACAGAAAACTGAGCGAAGTTTGAGTAAAGGCTTTTAATATTTTATTGTTTATTCTATTTTTGTTCTGACAAGATCCTAATTTTTTCAAATATTTTCAAAATCGTGTATTTCTCCAATGTTTTAATGTATACAAAACTGAGAAATCCTTATATTTTCTGTACAGATATTCTTCAAGATTTACCAAATTATTTCTTCTTATTATACTTAATTTATTAATCTTTAGTTTCGAAAGTGGCTCTTGTAACAATAAATAAAAAAGTGAATAAAAATAGGCTATTCAGATGTTTATGTTTATTAAAACTGTTTTTGATTTTGTCAACCAAGGTAACAGTCTTACCATAATACAAACATATATTTTTTGAATTAAACCAAAACTACGGTTGTTATGCTATTCACAAAATAGCTCAACTTGATCAGCCTGGTACCTAAAAACTTAAAACCGTGGTTTTCCACTGTTAGGCTGCACAGCGTATGTATGTATTTCCTTTTCTCTCTTAGTATTTACATTCCCACAATAAAATCTATTTCGAAGCAGGGAAAATGTGCATAGCCACCACTTAAACTCAAGGAATTGGATGTAAACTCCAATTAAAACAAAGCGGGAAAATAAAAAAAAGTGGGAAACATGGATATACACTATTGTGGTGGTGAAGCTGGGTGGAGCAGTGCCTTAGACTGTGACTGTGTGGGAGTGGATGTTGTGAACCTTTATGTTCGGAGACAAACAAAGCAAAGTACATGCAGTGGTAGACTGACAGTTTTTTTTTCTCCTTTTGCTTAAGGTACAGTTCTGCTAAAATTGGCCTCCAAAAACCACCTTCCAATATAATTTATGTAATTTTATTCCAACCGTTTTCTTACCTGACAGCATGGCAGTGAAAGTGTGCACCAGCCCAATTAAGTTTAACTCATTACAAACAGAATTACTGCACTTAAATGCATACAACTGCCAATTAGCAACAACCTGGATCCCTTTGACTGACAGTCTCGCGTTATTGACAGATGCTCCTTCAAAAAAAAAAGTGCACAAAAACTATATGATGCCAATTATAGTCAAAGAGGCTTTACTTTAGAATAGTCCTCCTCACAAAACAACTGCAAA
>JAPXVT010000012.1:19397405-19409162 GCA_029823135.1 Acanthurus reversus
AATACCCTTATAGTCACACAGCGACTCGGATTGTCTAAAAGACTGTTGAACATGTCAGCAGACCTTGACTGTGCAGAGGATGTTCCCATGCTTATCAGCTTCTGTGTATTTCTGCTTCTGTGTTTTTTGATTTCTTCTTTTGCGTCGCTGAGTTACTCCATTGACCTAGTTACTCCATTTCTCAAAGAAACCATGTCACCTCTTATCATGCACAGTTCTTTTTTTAACATTCATTTGAAGAGGAAATATATTGACATCTGGTGGACGTTCGGGCATTAAAACAGTCCTAAAATGTTTTGTTTACAGGAATAAACCAACATACGAAGGAATCAGGTCCTTACAGAACAGTGTACTTTCATTACAGAACCATGCTTTTTTTTTGTGTGGATTCAGTTTCATTATTTCTCATAATCTGAGAGTGAATACCCGACTATTTTGAGAATTAAAACTTGGCAGGGGGGCATAAAAACCCAAAAGGTTAAAAAATTACATTTTAATATTAATTTTAACATATTTAATTTTATCTTGTGTGAGTAAGTGGTGCTTGTTTAAAAAGATAGCTGTATTTAGCATTATTTTGTGCAGCCCTTGACTTTTTTTTAGCCAAAGAATTTAGCAATATAGGCTAATCAATAAAGCAGCTTGCTCATAGCAAAACAACCACTTTTTACTCTTTTCGATAATCTGGCTGCTAATTTGACTGCTGTGTTTCACTCTAACCACTCTAAATAAGCATCTAGAATCCTATGTGGGCTAACTGCCCTGCACCAAAAGGCAGATAAATCAAGTTAGTGACTAACGGGGGATCATAGTGGAGCTTTTAGTTGTTAAGGAGGCCAATATTTTTGCTCAGGAGTCAGTAGAGACCAAAAGAAAAAGCTAAAAAGAGTGGACAGTGATATTCTGCTTACATTCATCAGGCAAACACACACAAAAAGTTCCTTATTTGTGCATTTTAATGCACTGTTACACTAAGTATTTTCATATCAAATGCACATACTTTCTGTTACATTAGAAACTAGGCAGGTGTGCACTGGCGGACTCAGAATGTTTAAGGGCCAGGGGCGAAAATAGTTAAAAGGCACCTATTGTATGTGATGGATCACCATATACCACATTTTGTCCACAGGAAGGGCATCATGTTTTAACTACCATAGGGGCATCCAAGAGGGCATTTTCACTAGGGCCCCCCAGACCCCCACCCACCCACCCGCACCCCACCAGTGAGGTGTGCAGTATCTCAATTTCCCACTTTGAGATTAAAAGACTGAAAAAATCAATGGTCCTTGTGGGACAATTTCAAATCTTTTTAATCATCCACAGAGAGCTGAACTCCTTTATAAAAGGAAATGACAAGAGCAGCAAAATGTAGCTTTTTAAATGGTCTGAGATGGGTCTTGTGGTGTTTGCCTCGATTATTTTCAAATTAGTGCTTGCCACACTTAGACTCACCCTTTTGGGAGTGAAAAAAGAAACTCTGGTGAAGCAAAGCATAAAGCATTGTTCTAGTACTCCATCTATTGCAATGAGAAGCAACGGGCATTGTGGGATTTCATCACAATGCAAGTTCATCTGTTGCAGCCTAATTATCTTCCCCCACCTGTTGCCTGTGTAATGGATGGAGTTTCCAGTCTCATACACTGACCTAATGTGGCGTCGCGGTCAGTTGCAGCGGCTCAGGACCAACCCTCCACTCTAACCTTGCAATTTCATCGTACAGTTCTAAAGCTGCTTTACCTTACCTTTACTCTCTCTTTGAACAGTAAATTTTGAGTTCAGCTCCCAGGATCCAATGGAGAGTGTCTGGCTGCTCAGTACAGTTTTTGGGTGGTCAATAACAGTGTGCTGACTGAATGAAGGGTTGACCACACTGTGCTAACTGTGGTTCTGCTATCTGTCGTGTTACGCAACCAAAAAAGCTGAAATACTCTGTCTGGTAATGACTCACACCGCAGAGCAAAGAGGAGTCACAAAATTGTACCAGCAAATAATTTGACAGGGCACATTTGAAATTTGATATGGAAAACCATCAATAAAAAAATAATATAATCGTAATTTTGCATGATTGTTCTCACATTCCTGAAGAGCTTGGTCATTTAAAGTCTTGATGACAACAAACAAACCTACTTAAAGAAACTAAATTCTCACTGCTACACTGGTGAGCTGAAGGGCTCCACAAACAGGCTTGTCCTCACAGCTGATAATATGATGCATCATTGCTTGGCCGACTTCCTCCCTCAGTACTTTGATACTGCCAGAGGGCATCATTGGACAAACATCATAAGTATCCTCACATTTCGCAAGTTTCATTGTCTGTTCGGCTTCTGTCCAGAACAGTTTTCACTTTGCCTCTTTTTTGTTCCTTTATCTCTTCCTTTACTATTTAGATCTTGTTTCCAGGTGAAAATGAACATGACTTCACCCGGGCCTGGCTTAAAGGAGCTGGAATAGAAGTTTAAAATAATGGCCCCATTAGGACAGCGAGTGAACCACTGGAATGAGAAGTAGGGCAGTATAGCCAATGTGTCAGACCCTTGACAGTTATTTAGTGCAGGACTGGTGGAGTGTGTAAAGATGGCAGACTTGGACATTAGTTAAAGATGGTGATGGTAGGGATAGGCCTATTTTTGGGAATGTTATGAAGCTATAAAAAGCATCTGTCTGGTAGGCCTATGTGGACTCACAGCAAATGCTACTTGGTATTGTAGGCTGTGGTTATGCTTGGTCACCGAGATAGCTGTATGCTAGTATGTGCCTATTAAGTTATTTCCTGCTTGAAGAGTCACTATATTATGTAGTGAAAAGTATAGATAAACTGAACTATTCCACTGAGACAGTTTGTTGGTCTTATTTGGTAATTTTCTCTATATATGGTGTCCTGTCTGCAACACTTTCTACCAAGCCTGCCTCTGTAATGCATTATAACACATTATGAACATATATAACACAGTATAACACATTATGAACACACTTATAATGAGTTATATGTGGTTATGGCTAGGGTTAGGGTTAACCCTGTCCTTGCTTATAACAATGATTATACAGCACTATAGGCACATTATAATGCATTATAAGTACATTCGCATTATAGAGGAATGCCTTAAGTAAACTGTGACTGTTTGGTCCATTAATGATAACAGATTTAACAAGACTAAGGTTTTATGGCCATGCTTGCGTCTTAGTGGCTAGTTAGCTAAATGCTAAAAGACCAAATGCTAACATGCCCACAATGGCAAGCTAACATGCTTATGTTTAGAATTACATCCTCAGTTTTGCTAACATAATTAGTTAGCGCGCAAATTGCATGTTCCTATCACTATTTTTTGGATCTTCTACTCCACTAGTGACATCTCCTGTAGCTCGATATTTTTCAGATTCAGTTTTAAGCCCGTTTTAATGTTCCAGATGTCTGTGAATTGCTTGTAATTGCACGTAAGAGTGATCGCTCTCTAACCTCAGTGAGGGATTTTCTTTGAATAGTTGTTTGTGGCTCGAATAAATAAAACTTTCCAAAATGAGAGGTATGGAGAAAACAGAGGAAAGGGGTGGGGGCGGGGGTTGGGGGGTGGAGGGGGGATTGAGGAAACTTCAAACAAAAAATAAAAACTGGTGTAGCAGAACTTGTTCTCTAATTCTTTTATCACCTCACAGCTGAAAGCTATGCAAAGCGTAAAGTCATACCTGGATCCACCAGCAATAGCGTCAGCACTAAAATGCTGCTTTTGTGTTAATGCATTAGTTTTAAGGACCTAATAATGGATTATATAATAATATAATCACACTTAAAGGGCCATTTTTCCACATATTGAGCCCTTTTACTTGTACATTTTAGAGAAGAGTTAATTTTTACAATGTTGTATTGACACCACTTTTATCTAAAGGATCTTATTTTTATGTGACAGCCCTCATTCTTGATGTCATGACCGTGGCCGGAGTCCAGAGACTGGTGAAGCGCAGGGGACCCTGGGAAATGACGCCAGGCTTCCTAGACTGCATCGCCATGGACATCTACTCCTTCCCCGCTGCTCACGCCAGCCGGGCCGCCATGGTTTCCAAGTTCCTGCTGTCCCACCTGGTCCTGGCTGTGCCGCTCCGCATCTTGTTGGTGCTGTGGGCCTTCCTGGTGGGCATGTCCCGGGTTCTTCTGGGAAAACACCACCTAACTGATATGGTGTGTGGCTTTGCATTGGGCCTGCTCCACTTCAGCCTGATGGAGACGGTGTGGCTCTCGTCAAGTACCTGTCAGACTCTTATTTCCATAAGCACGCTCAGCTGGAGCCCCTTTTTCTGAGCTTTTGGTATACAGCTCTGCTAGTACACAAGGGTTATTTGATATACTAACCTCAAAATGTCAAGGTCTTCTGAAGTTATTTTTGCAGGAGTTCTCATTGCAAGATTTGAACACGAGCATTAATATTTGGAATCAGATGCTGGCTTGCATGTAGTGCCCCAAAAATGCAGGACAGGAGACCTTCATAATTTTTTGCAAATCCTAGTACCTTAATTCAAATCAACAAACACACACCTCTAATGCTGCTTATTTTCCAATAAGTGGTACTGATGAAGGGAAAATCTAGACAACCACAAACTGACAGTGATTTGGTGAAAATGTACATGTAGGATTCTGGCTTTTTTTGTTGTTTTTTTTACTGCTCTCTCCTTTTTTTGATTCTCATACAGTATGAACCCTAGTACTATTTATCATTAAATGAACTTTCTATTTGACATATTCTCTCTTGACTCTGTGCCTCTTTCTCTTTACCATCCTACTTCCTTCCACGCCCTCCTTCTCTGTTACTGCTTCCTCTTTTCTGAACATTTTTTTTTTAATTTTTGTGCTTTTGGTTTGCGATAGTGAAATAAGCCATGTTGAACACTGAAAAGACTTGCCCATTAATGGATGTGACACTAAAATATATTGTGATCGTTGTTTGATTATTACACATTGTTCCTAATTGACACAACTAATATTATGTATATGTTGGATGGGATTCTGTTCCTTATTCTTATGTTTTATCAAATATGAACTTACATGTAATGCTGCTGAGTTTCATATATTTCTTACAGGGTCAAATATAATTTCCCTCAATTTACCATTTATGCTTTAATTAGTTTTAATTCTTTTTTTTTTTTAAACAGCAAATATTCCTCTACAGGTCTTTTATTTCAGGCTGCTGCAGTCTGCACGTTAGCCTAGCAGATGCAAATGTTTTTGCAGTGATCATGATTCTATGCCCCACAAAATAAGTGAAGCGTGTGTGTGTGTGTGTCTGTGTGTGTGTGTGTGTCTGTGTTTGTCTGTGTGTGTGTGTGTGTGTGTGTGTGTGTGGTGAATAAATGACGTCATACATAGACAAAAATGTCACTTTTAGTATTCAATTTAAAGCAGGGGTAGGCAGTTTATTTTTGGCGTCATTGGGCAAAAATTTCTTAATAATCATGCAGCATTTTGTAATGTCTGTGTATTCAGGCTTTTAAAAATGAAGACTGTGACAAACACTTTTCAGACATTTGTGAGTCATTTCAGACAGCGCATGTTCCCATTTGCTGCTCTGTGCTGCGTTTCTTAGCTACTGTTGACGTCGCTACGAGCTGATTGGCTGTTAAAACAAGTGATGTGCCTTACATTTTAAAACTGGCCTCTGGCGACTTGACAAGCTGAGTTACAGGCAACACCGTCAGCTGGCTTGAGTCGAGCTGAGACGACCAGTTTACACCGCTACAGTTTTCCCTGCAACTGTTTCGTCTGGTCATGAGTCTTCAGTGTTAACTGGCCTTGACAGAATGAGCGACAGCAAACAAAATAAAATGTGAGCCAAAGCAAAAACGGGAAGGGTAGGGTGCAGCGGAATTGCTTCCTTAGGAGTCTCATGCTACGACTAGCTTGATTTCCAGATGTTGCCTACCCCAGCTTTAAACAAATTATACCTTTACTTTCTGAATGTGTTTTTATGGATCTTTGAATGAATTCCTCTGGGTTTTTTGTTGTATGTTTTTCATAGCAGACATATTTCAGTGCACTGGTTAGGTGTGTAAATACAGTTTTGTGTACATTAGTTGGCTTTGTTCTGTACAGGGATCTGTATATTATGTTTTTACTTTATCTCGTTAATAAAGCAAGGTGGGCTGTCAGTAAAATATGGTTACCTGTGTCTTATTATTTGTATGTGTGCAGTCAAATTAGATTTTTTTTCTTTTAAATTTTGGGGTGAATGAGGATTGCTTAGTTTTAAGCATGGATTTTACTGTGCACTGGTTCATCTACAATACAAAGCAAGTATTTTAAAGTCAGACTGTGGTGTGTGCCGAAATGAACGAGGAACCACCATTAAACATGACTTCTTAAATCAGCTGAATCTTATAGGAAACTTACCGTAACTGCCTATTTTTAACATTGCTTTCCACAACAAATTGCTGTCATTACTTTACACATCACATGTACTGTGAGGCATCACATGGTGCACGAGCTGGTCGGCAAAAAAAGTGTGTGGTCAGTTAAAACCTGAAGTAATTAGGCGACTCTGACATGGCCGTTACATCTACCACAGAGTTAGGACTAGTTACAGCCTCTGGTAAGCTAGCTGTAACTAGCATCCATTTCACTTCTGAATTACCTTCTTGTGTACTTTTCAAAATACTTTAGGTATGTTTAAATTGAATTGTATAATTGTGTTATACTTTGAATATATTTCCTATCCTGACATCAAACTAAAAAAGAAATGTTGGGATTACACTATTACATGTAAGCAACTGCAATGCAATAATGTTACAAGAGTGCTCTGTGCAATATGCAAAGTAATGGTTCACTTGACATAAAGCTCAAGTTTATTATCAATAGAGGGTGCTTCAGTCTTATGTCTTAAGTCTTATGGTTGCCTACTAAATGTGCTTGCATGATTTTCTAAGACAACTGTCACATGTTAATGCAGCAATATTTGACTGTCACTAAGGCTGCGTATCTTCAGAGCCTTCGACACAAGTTTCCTGTTACACGACTTTTACCACAGAAGAATCTGACAGGAAACGACACGACACCACTGCAGTGTTGTTTGTACTGCAACAGTTCAAATAGGAACAGAAACTGCTTTAAAAAAATACTCTCTGACACAGAGAGACAGTCAGAGGGGCGTCGTTTTCATTTTTATGTCTTACCTTGTTATGTGTGCATCGATAGACATTAGAAAAAGTTGTCAAACATCCAAAGCATAGATCAAATGTTTCTTTATTTTAAAAAAACAGTTTCAGTTAGTGGCAGAGGCAGAAATTGTGAGGAGTACAGACGAAACAGACACAATTTTAAGAACCATTTATTGGTTCAAAGTTGAGAAAATGTAAAGTAGAAGGGGTACAACTTTGACATAAAGTGCCAGTGATGCAAACACTGGTGTATAATATCTTTGCCACACAGCTAGATATGATGTCATACGACATTTGACCCATGCAACTTTGAAAAATAAATACTGGACAGAATTTCATGAAATTTGCTGTGACATTTCAGGGTTCTAAGAGGATGATTTTTTCATGTCCATGTTCAAAGCTTCTGAATAAACTCAGTTATTATCAATATGTACACATACAGAGAGAGAGAGAATATAATTTACCAAAAGAGGAAGTGATTGTCATTCAACAGCTATCTAACCTGACTCCATGGTATATAAGGTTTCTCAAAGTGAAGTAAAAGTTGGATTAATACAGCCAAACATGAACAAAATCATCAAATTGCAGCTTGTCCCAGTGCCGGGTTGTTGTTTTTTAAAAAATATTATTATTTTGCACCAAATTCCAGGGCTCCACTGCCCAGTAGCATGTACTCATAATATCCCTGTGAGTAAGCGCTGATAGTGCTCACAGGCCCTTTTCTGCAGGGTCCACATGCACTGACTCAACAGACAACACACGTCCCACTGTTGTGTCTTTATGCTCAGCTTGTGTCTTGCTCAAAGTTTCATAATAGATAGAAGACACGTTAGACACCACAACAGTCCAGGTGCCACTAAACTCTGTGCATGCAGCAGGTATAACGCTCTGAACAATTCCAAACAAGCACTATAGTGATTATCACTGATGCTTCAAAAACTCTTTACATATCACCTTTGATGGCCCTGATATGCTATAAAAGGCAGAAAGAAATTGTTTTTGGAAAAACTGGTGTAGTGAACTGTGTGTTTAGAGGCACAATTGAAACATACATTTTATTGTCTCACTGTTAATATACATTTAATTATATTGATGCTGACTTGATATGATTTTAAAAAAGTATAGTTTGAGACTTGAAAGGTAAAAGAAGGGTAAGACAATGGCTCCCTCTAGAGAAATTTTCAGGAACCAGTGATGAACATTGGCAACGCTCTGGAAAAGTATTTTTTAGAGACTATTACGTGCCATTAGTTTATTTGCTGCTTTAAAAAAGGATCCAAAATTCAAAAAGCCTATTTACTTGAGAGACTATGCAGATGCATGTAAATTGGGGAGCAGACCATAGATTTATTGATTTAATTTCTATATTGTATATATATTATTTTGCTGTACATTCAAAGCAACTTTTTTTAATGTGGTGGTGTTGTTTTTTTTGGCACTACGGATCACAGTCAAATTAGACTTACTGCATAAAAGAAATTAGGGTTAGCATGTTGTATACCAAACATGCACACGCACACACACAAAAATCACCTTCTTATTTGTCATTAATTACTTTGCAAATAATATCCTATCCTATCCAAAACAAAATGTTTCATACTAGTTGCTGCCAGAAATAAAGCAATGTCGATGATTACAAAAGTCATGAAAAGTCAAAGTCCCTTTGGACTTAAGTATTTTACTGTAAAACTGCTACCTTTAATTATCACCGGTCTCCATTTAAACGAATATCATCATATTGGTTAAATGTAAATTTTGTGTTTTACTGCAGCTTGTAAATTTCTATTAATTGAAACAAAAAACAAAAAAACAAACAAAAACAGATGAACAAATCTTTAAAAATAAAAAGGGTGTCTCTGTAAGTACTGAAATCAACCAGCAGGGGCGCTCGTTTTTTGTTTTACTTTTTACAAGGGTTCAAACAAATACATTGATAACACAAATCAAAAATATTCTGTATGCCGGAGCGCATGTTATGTGTTCTAATGACATGAACTATATTAACGTCTTTATTATTGTTGTTATGTTTTTCTACCGACGTAGTTTGATGACGTATGACGCTCTAAGGCGAGCCGATGCAGCCTACACACAGCCGTGTTCATTTTCCAGGCCGGGTAGGACCCCCTAGCATCAACACTGAGATCGGTTCAACCTATGAAGATTGGGCTTTACAATCGCCATCCATCCTTTGATTAGACAACATTTTGTGGAAATATATCACTGTCACTGATCAGAAGGTACACTAGGTCGTTGAATCGGTGAGTTATGGATGCGGATGGTCCAGTCAAATCTCCAGTTTTGCTTGTCTTCCCCGCTGCCTAGTTTTATTGTTGCTTTGTTCTGTGCAGCAGCCATTTTTAATCGCCTTGTCCTACATTCCCATCCCTGTCGTCTGACCGTTCTGAAAACTAGAAAAGGTTGAAAATATTAGCATGGGTCAGAGTGTTTAATAGATGCATACAAAGCGGTGTGTGTAACGGCGTGAAGCAGTGCATGTCTGAAAAGCTCCGGCCTGTCAAGGTTGTTTTTTTGAAACACTACATGGAAGTTAAACGTGAATACCGTTTCGCTAGTTTTCGAACAAGCTGCGACTGGCTAAGCTAGCTTTTGCTAAGCAAGAGCAGTTGGCTGTGTTTTGTTTTTCCGGCGCATTAGCTGGAATAAACTGAAAACACCAACTTGCCTGTATTTTCACACCCTTAAGATTCGGTAATTAGAAAAAATAACGTTGCAGATGCACATTACCATGGTCACTAGCGCTTGGTGTTTACATAGCTACTTTTCTTTAGCCACAGGCTAGCATATTTTACAAGTGAGAGCTAGCAACTACACCTTGGGTTTCTCTTGACGCTTGTGTTGTTAAGTTACAATTTAAATCCGTTTTACTGAACAAGACCTCTTTAGTTTGCTACCCGAAATATATTTGTTGTTTTCGTGCTACGAACAAAGCTAGCTGGTGTCAGTTTCATGTGCAGGGATTAGCATTAACGGTAGCCTTCAACAAGGTAACGACACCCAAAACTAACGCTAACATTAGAGATGACAAGTGTTATTCTTAGGTTAGAAATTATGTTGTCCTTGTAGCCAATGTGTTAATTTTTTGAACTTATGTTGTTTTCATTTGGTTGTTTGTTGGCATCAATGTTTAAAAACAACGTCAACAAAAAAATGGATGTGCTTAGCTGTCATGGCGTTAACGTTAGCTTCCATACCCAACTTATCGTTAACTAACCTTAAATATGTAGTTTGGTGGTTTGTTCAAATGTAGGTTTTTTCATTTAGGGAGGGAGAAATGGCCTGACATGATTATTGCAATACTTTATTAAATTGACCATGAAAGACAGACACATTGGTCTTAGAAGTCCCGGTAACACGCCTATGCGGAGCTCAAAACGAGGCCTTTATCGGTTGTGTGGATAGTTTGGCATTTAGCTAAAACGACGATGTTTATTTGCATGCATTTATCTATAAAATATTTAAAACATTAGCTGGACTCTGCCGAGGCGTAGCTAACGTGATATTAACAAAAGAAAAACACATTTTCCAACAGTTAATGCCCCGTCTTCCTCGGTCACACTTTTCCCATGTTGTTATGATTCTTGCATTAAGCAATCGCTTTGAAACGTGAACGCAAGCAGCCATCATAAAAATGTTTGACTTGAGGAACATCCATGGCTGTTTTTAATGCGTTAAATGAGAAAGCACATGCAGGAGTGTGTACTTTACTTAATGCGATTGTGTCAGTTGAAACAATTGCATGTAAGATCGGGTAAAATACTACATCTGATTGCTTATGGATAATAATTTTAGTAGATCCATTGTTAGAGCAGCTGTTTATAAATTATTATTACCTGCAGCTAAATGTTGTGGCAGACTTAAGTGTAGAAAAAAACCAAACAGCAACCAAACCCCCCCTAGAAAATATAAAAAAATTTTCTAATCTAAACTATTTCACCAAGGCTGGAGAAAAAAAGTTTTTTTCTTTTTTTTTAAGTTATTTTTAATGACAGCTCAATGGGCAAACATAAATGAATTGTTCTTAAACATTCTATTTTTTTGTACAGTGTCTTACATATTGCTGTTCATGTACATGTTTTTATGTTCTTCTGTAAATGTTGCTAGAAGTTTCAGTGGTATTTACAGCACTGCACGGAGTTTGTTGGCTGGGGATGCACAAATCTGTGCTTCTAAACTATCTGTCAATAATTGGAAATGTATTATGTTTTGTTTCAATAATGAAATTGTAGAAAACAGAATTGACGATATGGGGTAAAATTGTTTTCATTACCTTGTGTGCTAAAAGTAGCATAACCAGGTTATATTTCTTCATGAAGCATAACAGGTCTCTGTATGCTGACAGTCACTGTATTTTAGCTGCAGACTATAGCCAAAGGCTTTTGGCTCTCTAAAAGGTTTTATTTTTGTATAAATCAATTAATACACAGATACATCTGATAGAGCAGATGATGTCAAAGCATTTAGCTTGATTGAAGTCTGATTTAATTAAAATCTTTGACAAAATTCTTTATGAAAGCCGAAGTGTGTTGTTGAAGTTTGCTGATGTACTTTGCAAGTAAAGAAACTTTTGAAGAGTCAAAACTTTGTAGCTCTCTAGAAGAG
>JAPXVT010000012.1:19660724-19671219 GCA_029823135.1 Acanthurus reversus
CAAAAATTTTCAGCGTGTAGGTTATTGCTTGAGAGGATGTTGTCGATGTTGTTTCATGTAGCAACAGGGATTGTGAAAAAAGGTAACACACACAAAAAGCAAAAAGGAAGGAAAATGTAACTGAAAAAGTGCACCAATCTGGTAGACTACCATCAATCAAGCTACTTCCTGTGAGTGTGACTTGTTCAGACCTCGAAGGTATCCACAGTGTTCATGAAACTGCTGTTAAGCTTACTTAGGGTTTGGAGATTTAATCATGCTGAGTTATAGAAACATCATTAGGAACCAGTGTTGGTACCACAGTGTGCTCCTCTAAAATGTTCTTATATAAGGCTACTGACCATTTTGATATAGAGAGCCTTCAGCAGACCTGAATGAATAAATGAATGAATGAATGCCACAATAAATCTATATCCATACTATTACAGATTATCCATCTTAGTTGCACTTTGTGTATGGGCCTTGGATATGAACAGTTTGGTTATGAATGGGCGCCTTGTTATAAATATCTGCTTTGTAAACTCCCATGTACAGTTCTTGTACAAACTGGGTCAGGGATGTGCTGATTCAATTCCCGTTAAGCCTCCATTTGTTGACTTTCGTTAAGCTGGGTTACTTCTTGTTGATGCAGTTTGTTCAAATTCAATATGTGCCATTGTTCTCTGACTCTGTTAAACCTGACACATAGTCACATAGTATAATTCGCTGTCATAAAAAAAGCAATGTAAGTCACCTTCATTATTACATCGAATAGTTGAACTCGGTTTTCATGTGATGTTTGAGCAACTGTCTGAAATATCTTCATCACAGTACGTTTGATTTTTTTTCTTCAAAAAAAGGCAGTATTTTTGGTATTTTAGCTGGACAGTGTCCACAGAAATTGGTAACTTTGACTCACTGATGTGTTTTTAACAAGTGTGAAAAAAATCACATTAATTGACTATTGATTTAGGAGTCAAAGTGGTAACTGTGCCCTCTCAGAAGTGGCATGAGCTACAAATCCTATGTGTGATTTTTGTATGGTTTTTGAGACAAAATGACAGCTGATTGGAAAGCCGTGATGAAAGAGCTGTGAAATGATGGCCACATCATCAACATCCATCTTACCGGCCAAGTCCAAACTGCAAAGCAGCCCAAAGACGTAAAGCCTTCATCTCTCGGTTGATTCATTCAATCTTATTTCAGTGCAGTTGATACAATCTGATGAAATAGTCTGCTCTAAATACTGAGCTGTGGAGCTGCTCTCCAGCTGTTGCTTATCCCAAGGTAATAAAAATGGGACAAATCAGCCCATAATCCCTCCTCAGTCCCTCCATTGTTCTTGAAATGATGCTATTCTAAAAAAAAAAAAGGGGGACCTTCTTAGTATTCTGAGTAACATCAGCATCTGCTGAATTCTCCTCTTTGTTATGTTTTACGAGGCTTTCTATCTGAGTTTATGGACATCTCCAGGCACTTTTGGTGAATTAAAATATTCTTATTTTTATATGAATTTGTGTATCTTTATTCGTGTGGTTTTGTCTTTATAATGAGAGACATTTGTTGCAGTCTTCAAAATAAAACATTTTTGCAGCAGGGAAACTAAATGCAATTTTGCATGGTTTGTTTGGGAGATACTTCAGCGACATTTTTGATTTAGACTGAAAGACTCTTAACAATTGAAACTTCTTGGTTTTATTAAAATTTTGCAGCCTTTGGCTCCTTTTTTACGATCTAATCACTCTTGCATATTACGCAGCATTAAAGCTATCAAAAAATAAATAAATCTTCATTATGTTGTACCTTGATTTATCTTATTAGGGGACGATCCAAAAAACATTTTCCCCTCCAGTGCCAAATTTACATGGTGTGCTATATTTTGTTGCAAATTCTTGTAAATGCAGCTTGAGAAAGCTGTATGATAGCGAATGAGACTTGGCTTAAGAATGATGTCTTTTGTTCACATAATAATGAGCATTTGAAAGCAAGGTATCTTTTGCTGCCCATTGTCTTACTTGTCATGTGGAAAAGATGTGTCATCCATCCTGCACTTGATTATTCTTTGTTCACTGCTGGGATTGTCATTGGTAATCATGCCAGATCATCTTAAAGCTTATTTTTATTGAAGGGCTTGTTCTCTCCGCTGAATATAAAGCACCAGAGGATAATATTATTCCCAAAGTTTAGTATTGATTTCAGTTTTGAAGCTTGTAATGGATGTAAATGGAGGCTCCAGTGAAAAGTTTAACCTGATTGTCATAAACTACTTTTCTTCGCAATCACAGCCACGTAATTAGACATTTATTCTTCAACATGCTCTTTGGAAAATGCTCCATGTCTTCATGATTTTTCTCCTCTCTCTTTTTCTTTGCAGGTTTCCCTGATTTTACAGGGAGTGCTCCCTCTTTTTAGCGATGGAGGTACTGCAGTGCGATGGCTGTGACTTCCGGGCCGAGTCATACGATGACTTGAAGACCCACATTCAGGAAGTACACACTGTTTTCCTGCAGCCTGCAGATGCAGATGAGTCTGACTCTCTGAAAGATGAGGATGAAGATGAGGAGGAGGAAGAGGAGGAATATGAGGACAAGGATGACAAGGATTATTCGCCTCCTAAAGCTGGAATAAGTATGCCTACCACATCAGTTCGGATGTCACAATTAATTTGTTGAGGATTAGGAAAAATTTCTTTGTCTGATTTGAAGAACTCTTTGTAGTAGGATGATTGTATATTCTTTTGAGGATCATAAAAATTCATAGAGCTGTTGCTGGTTTTATTGAAATATTAAAATGATAGCACCGAAATGTTACTGATGTCCTATTTTTCTGCAGACATCTCACACACACTCTCATCTTCTCTTAGGCTCCAACTCTACTGACAAATCCAACCAAGTCCCACAAAAGCAGACAAATGAAACCCATCTGGCATTTTACCAGTGCAAGTTCTGTGTCCGTTACTTCAGATCGAAATCATTCTTAAGAAACCACACCAAAAAAGTGCATAACATTGACGACGAGGATTCAGATGCAAGAATCTCCGCAAAGACGGCTAAGCAGCCCAGCTACACTGTAATAACGCAAAATGACCATTCGAAAGTGTATTCCTGTCAGTATTGCACATACAAGTCACCGCGCAAAGCAAGGATAGTAAAGCATCAGCTAATGTATCACAACAAAGTTCCCTCAGAGGGTGCTGGAGATCCTTCCCCTGAGACCGCAGTGGAATCGGCCAGTGGACTTGTGAAGGGAACTTTTGCTTGTGAATGGTGTGACTATCAGACAGACCAGAAGGACAGTTGGACTAATCATGTAGTGAAAGAACACAGCGACAAGGTCAAGATAGTTTCCTGTATCGAGGAGGTGGAAGGGGAGGAAAGTGCAAGCTCACCCAAACCACCTTCTCCCTCTGCTTCCCGAAGCCCAGCTAGATCAAAGATGAGTTTCACTGGAAAGGAAGAGTCAGTAGGAAAAACAGCAGAAAATATGTTGGACAAGTCAGTCCCAGAGATCTCATCCTTTCAGTATGCACAAATTAGTGCAGCAACACCCAACAGCACAGGTTCCTCCATTTTGTCCAAGAGATTTGCTTCATCTGATGTCTCCAACAGTGTCATAGAGATGGATGCCAACTTACTCAATGAAGAAGACTCGAGGAGCAGCTTAGAAGATGATGATGATGAAGAGCTGGGTGATATAGATGATCCTAGCTATACTGGTACTCTCTCAGCAGATGCAAAGCAGCTTTTAACTGATGATGATAATAAATTATTGGAGACTAAAGGAATACCGTTTAGAAAGTACATGAACCGGTTTCAGTGCCCCTTCTGCTCCTTCCTCACCATGCACAGGCGGAGCATCTCCCGCCACATCGAAAACATTCACCTCTCTGGTAAAACCACAGTGTACAAATGTGATGAATGCCCGTTTATTTGCACCAGCCCTCTTAAACTAGGCACGCACAAACAGAGTCACAACTCCTCAGATTTAGAGACCATGGACCTAACAAGCGACAGCCCAGATCCTCAGAACGACAATGCTACAGAGCCAGTAAATGGGGGTAATGTAAGTTCCAAAGTCAATGGAAAAAAGACAACCAGCACACCGAATGACCAGCAGAACCCTCATCGCTGCACGCTCTGCAGCTTCTCTACCACCACTCTGAAAGGTCTGAGGGTTCACCAGCAGCATAAGCATTCCTACTGTGATGACCTCGATCCCACTGTCTTTGAAAGTCAGCTGACTGACCAGCCAGACTCCGAAGTGGACGCTACTCCAATCTTTCTACAAAAAACCCAGACCTCCATTTTAGGACTTGCCACCAAAAAGCCCTTAGTAACAGGGAAAAGGGCCAGGAAGTCCATTAATGACCTGCCTTTGGATTTGTCCTCAGTGAAGAAGAGAACTAGAATTGATGAAATTGCAAGTAACCTTCAAAGTAAGATAAGCCAAAGCCAACAGGACTTGATCATAAACCTTGACGACATGGATGATGAAGATGCGGGAGAAAATCATGCGAGTGCCGATAAAGAGGATAAAGACAATGACAACAAAAACTCTGTTTTCACTTATGACACACAACAGCTTCATGCAAGAGAATCAGCGCCCTCTCATGAGAGAGGCAGGATATGGAAAAGAAAAAGCAACCCGAAGTCAAAACCTAGAAACATCCCTATATCTCTGACTCTCTCAGATGATAGTGAAAACATCTCTGCTGACCAGAGTGATAGTAATATCCAGGAGAGCGCTGATTTTACAGAGGAACCAGGAACTACACGTTTCTACTGTAAACACTGTGATTACCACAACAAATCAGCCCGTAGCGTCAGCACCCATTACCAGAGGATGCACCCTTACATCAAGTTCAGCTTTAAGTACATCCTGGACCCTGAGGACCAGAGTGCAGTCTTCCGCTGCTTAGAGTGCTACATTGAATACACAAATTACAACGATCTACACCAACACTACATGGATCACCACCCAGAAGCAAGCAATGTGCTCAACTTCAACCAACCAAATCTGATCTACATGTGCCGCTTTTGTTCATACACAAGCCCCAATGTCAGAAGCTTAATGCCCCATTACCAAAGAATGCATCCCACCGTGAAAATTAACAATGCCATGATCTTCTCCAGCTATGTGGTGGAGCAGTCCCACAAGACAGGTGAATCGCAAACCCTGAGGGAAATATTGAACTCTGGTCCCAAGAATTTGAACTCAGCAACATCAACCCCTCGGTCTTCCTCCAGCCCAGTGCTCAAAACTGTCTCCAAAACCCCTGAAGCCAATGCTGAGACAGATGCACTCAAAGAATCAATGGGTGGAAATGTTGTTGTCTATGATTGTGACATGTGTTCCTTTGCTAGCCCCAACATGCACTCTGTTTTGGTCCACTATCAAAAGAAACATCCCGAGCAGAAGGCGTCCTATTTCCGTATACAGAAAACCATGAAGATTATCTCAGTGGATCAGTCACAGTCTGCTGCCAACTCTTCATATAATCTCAGCATGGCCACAGCACCGAAACAACCGAACGCAACACTGTATGGATCCGATGAAGAAATGTACTACTGTAAACATTGCGTATACAGCAACAGATCTGTTGTTGGTGTGTTGGTCCATTATCAAAAGAGACACCCCGAAGTAAAAGTGACAGCAAAATATATCAAACATGGCACCCCCACCCCAGGTTTGATGAAGTTAATGGATGAATTGCAAATTGCAGCTCCCAAACAGTTTTTGAAGCAGTTTCAAAACAACGGTCATGATGGATCCAACAACTCGAGCCCTAAACCAGGAAGTGGTGAGAAAGGTGAGGATGAGTTGTTTTTTTGTCAGCACTGTGACTATGGTAACCGCACTGTAAAAGGAGTGCTTATTCATTACCAAAAGAAGCATCGGGAAACCAAGGCAAATGCTGACCTCGTACGCCGTCACACTGCCGTTGTCCGGAGTCAGCGTGAGCGTGCACAGATGGTTCAGTCGAGCAGCGTCTCTTCTGCCACGATCCCAGCCCCTCCAGATCCTGAAAACACTGCGTCCCTGCGATCCCTTAAGTGCAGACACTGTTCCCACACATCCCCATATGTCTATGCCCTGAAGAAACATCTGAAGAAAGAGCACCCCACTGTGAAAGCCACAGCCATGACCATTTTGCACTGGGCTTACCAGGATGGCATTCTGGAGGCTGGCTATCATTGTGAGTGGTGCATTTACTCCCACGCTGAACCCCAAGGCCTGCTGCTTCATTACCAAAGACGCCATCCTGAGCACAATGTCGATTACACGTACATGGCGAGCAAGCTATGGGCTGGTCCTGACACTACCCAACAAGGTGGCAATATGGAAACTAAACATTACAAATGCAGAGACTGTGCCTTTGAGGCCTGTACAATATGGGACATCACTAGTCACTATCAGGCAGTCCACCCATGGGCTATTAAAGGGGATGAATCTGTACTTTTGGATATCATCAAGGGAAATGGCTCAGCAGAAAAGATCCACCAGCAGGTTGCCAAAGAACATGCGTCTTTCAATTGCCAGTCTGCTGAAGATGATGGACCACTGGTCATTGCAACCCCACCTCAAGAAAGCAATCCCCATCCTACCCACCCACGTCTTTCCATCTCTAACAATCCTTACCAGTGTACTGTTTGTCTTTCAGAGTATAACAGTCTTCATGGCCTCCTTACTCACTATGGAAAGAAGCACCCGGGCATGAAAGTAAAAGCTGCAGATTTTGCACAGGAGGCCGACATCAACCCCAGTTCCGTCTATAAATGTCGTCACTGTCCATATGTCAATTCCCGAATTCATGGTGTCCTCACTCACTATCAGAAAAGACACCCGTTAGTGAAAGTCACTGCAGAGGACTTTGCAGACGACATAGAGCAAATCACTGACTTAAATGAAGGAGATGACAAGTGCAAAACTCAAAGGCAGGGCTATGGTGCATACAGATGCAAAATGTGTCCATACACACATGGGACACTGGAGAAACTCAAAATCCATTACGAGAAATACCATAATCAGTCGGCCTCTGATATGTTCACTCCCACCATGACAAACTTCTCTCCCGGTAAAGACACAGAGCCAGTAGCTGAATGCAGTGCTAGTAATATATCAAGTGCAGCAAAAGTTCAGGAGGTCAGTGAATTGGACCTTACCCTCTCCCAGTTACCCATCAATAAGACAGAGAAACATGCTGTCTTCAAGTGTCAACTGTGCAAGTACTTCTGCTCCACCAGGAAAGGTATCGCTCGTCACTACCGTATCAAGCACAACAATGTTCGTGCCCAGCCCGAAGGTAAAAACAACGTCTTCAAATGTGCTCTGTGTTCATACACAAACCCTATACGCAAAGGCCTGGCAGCACACTACCAGAAACGGCATGATATTGATGCCTATTACACCCATTGTCTTGCTGCTTCCAAGACTATGAGCGAAAAGCCTAACAAAGTTATGGCACCTCCGCCATCAGAAGGGGACAACTCCGAAATGAGTGAAGACTTGCGTTTGGCTGTGGAGAGACGGAAGTGCTCTCTTTGCGCCTTCCAGGCCTTCAGCAGGAAGAGCATTGTCTCACACTACATTAAACGCCACCCAGGTGTCTTCCCCAAGAAGCAGCACGCTAGCAAGCTTGGTCGCTACTTTACTGTTATCTACGCCAAAGAACCCGAGAATATTGCTGTCAGTGGAATGGCAGAGGAAGACCAGGAAGTGCTGGAGGTTCCACTTGAACCTGAGCAGGACAGAGAGGATGAATGGCTGCCATTCAAGTGTCTAAAATGCTTCCGATTGTCCTTCAGCACAGGCGAGTTGCTCTCTATGCACTACAATGACCACCACAGCATTGACTTGAAGAGAGACTTTGCCGTATCGCCCAGTCCTGGGGATGAAGACTCTGAACTATACCAGTGTTCTCACTGTGAGCTGAAGTTTCTGGCCCTTCCAATTCTGGCCAAACATCTATTGAACCACAACGAGGAGTTTCAGAAGAGGGCCATGAGGCAAGAGAGGAGGAGGCAACTTCTCAGTAAGCAGAAGGCAGCAGAACTACCTGAGACCAAACCTGATAAGGTGAGAGGAAGTACTCCCTTAAACCTCAATAGAAGATAGATCCGAGAGATTATAGATTTCCCTTTAAACTTTAATTAAAAAAATAAAATTTTACATTTTATCTTCTTTTTATCATTAATTCTTTCTGAGCATACTCTTCATCTTTTAATGTCATAGGCAAATGCTTCCACTCTCTCCTGTACTTCAGGACTTTCATAACTCCTGTAAATCATTGGCTCCATGGATTAAAAAAAAAATGTAAAATAGCTAATGGAGTCATAGTGCATCACTAATAATATTGTCAATTTGTCATTACGTGACCTTCAAATCCACAATCACTGCAGTCGCAGCCAAAGTCAGCCACCTCTGCCATAGCGTAATTAAAAAGATACTGAATCATGTGTTGGAATTTCCATTTAAAACAATCAGAAAAAAGCAGTACAACAGTGCAAGATAATGAGGTGTGATGATTGCTTTCATAATTGGTTTATTAAATAAAACATTTTTCTAATTTAATATATATTTGAGCAAACTGACAGTCTCTAACTTCATGGAGAAATTTGAACATCATTGAGAAGACATATTAAGTATTGGGCTCTGTCCTAGAAAAGAAGCTCAATTTAGATGTAAATCAGATGCTATTTTTCTAAAAAGTAAATTGACAGTTTATCTTTCTGAGGCAATTGCAAAGTTCTGATGTGGACATAACAGTGATGAAATTATTTTTTTTGTTCTTTCATTAAGTCTGTACTTTTCCTTTCTGTGGTTTGCTGGTTTGGCAGCCTTAGCCTTAAAAAAGGGACCAACTAGTAACAAAATTGCTTAATGTGCCATTAGGTGCTACCCTTAATGTCTGTGAGAGCCTACATGCTATGAGGGCCATCTTAAAGGTGCAGACTATTGTTTGGGACCCTAAACATCCTTTACATGTTGACTTACAGATGCTGCCACCGGGGTGAATATGAAATCTCTCTAATGGCAGCATTAATAGATAAAAACTGTCCTTAATTCCATCTGTTATTTGTTTTCTTAACATACTATAACACTCCATGATTCATAGTGGCAGTGTAGGAGATATGAATCTTTCGCTGTGTTGCTGTATGATGTATTGTCTGTATTGTATTGGACTACTGTCTAAAAAGCAAATGACCCCAAAGGGACATTAATGTATTAGTCTATTCTTGACTTTACCAGAAATCATTGTCAAATACATTTTAAAAGGATGTCAAACAACTTAAACAGGTTCTTTTTGTCGTTCTTTTTCTGTAACAGGAAAGCCCTATAAATAAAGCCCCAATAGGATTTAGGTGCAACTTCTGCAGAGAAGTGCACCCCACCCTTCGCGCCATCTGCAACCACCTGAGGAAGCATGTCCAGTATGGAGAGGTCAAAGAGGGACACGTCAAGGTAAATGGAGGTCGACTAGTTTATTTAAATTTCTCTAATGCTGCTGCAGTATGTGTCCTTTTCAACTGGAAATTTGTCACATCAAGTCTAAAATACAGTGTTTTCACATGTATACTTCAAGGTTAGAATGTATGTTAAGACTGAATGTAAATTATAAATTACAATGACTTTGAGTATATATTAGTATTTAGTATATATATGCAGTTTTCTTTTAATATGGCACATGTTGGTAACTTACAAATGCATCAAAGGATAAGTTTGAAGTAATTGTTAAGTATAATGCGTATTCAGTTATAATAGAGCTGTAGCCAGTAGCCGGTTAGCTTGGTTTAGCATAAAGACCCAGATCTGGAGAATAAAGGCCAAACTACCTGTTTCCCCCCTATACAAAGAGTGGTGTTAATCTTAGTACCTGACTCTTGACAAGAATGCAAATAAACGTTTCTTAAAACATTAAGGTATTTCTTCAACAAATTGTGCAGCTACTGCTTTAGAGATCAAGCAAATGTAGGCGTCAGTTATTGACTGCTGTTTTGCTTAAGTGAAATTAGTGCTATATTTCTCAAACAATACTTGAAAGGCCCACTCTGTCTGTCCCCAGGGTTCCTGTCTTGTAATCTAACTCTCATCCTCCGAGCTGTGCAGTGATCTGTTTTACTGAACTTGGGTTCTGTTTCCCATTTTGTTTATTACTGACAGAGGCTCCTGGGTAGACAGTCTGTCAGCTTCCCCCAGAGAAAACAAGCTATGCTGTCCCATTGCAGTGGAGGGAGGGGAGGAGTGGAAGACAGAGTGGTGAGCCATAACTTTTAGGGCAGCGGCGGGTAACCATTCAAACATTAGTATTCCACTGAGGCTGCCAGTGAGGGTAACAGGCCTAAGGATCCGACGCCTCACCCAAACGGAGGCCTGGTTCTTTCGTCAGACACTCAGTCGGTCTTTTATGTATTAAGATGAGATGGTTTGGGGCCACTGAGAGTGATACAGTGAAGTATTCACTTTGATAACCCAAGTAAACTAAAAGAATGTGATTTCTTCTGTTGCAAATTTTACC
>JAPXVT010000012.1:19718890-19730948 GCA_029823135.1 Acanthurus reversus
AGAAACCTTGTCTTGTTCAGACTTCCCACAATAAAATATAAAAATACTAAAGCAGTATACAGTATAGAAAACAATGATTTGGTGTTGTTTTCTCCCTGCAGACCTGTTAAAAGGCAGCACATTTAAATGTTTTTATTAATATTAAAGCAGTCTATATATTACATTGAAAAAAATTTGAATAGAGTTTTGTACATGTTTATGCGCATTACTTAAAAGACACAACTGACCTAAAAATACTTAAAAAATTTAGAAATATAGATACAGGAAGGCCAAAACCTAATATTTTCATGTTACTGTAGAAGCAAGTGAGTCATTGTGACTATCAATATTGGAGACGGAAAATATATATCAAAATTGTCTCACAGCCTAAAACGGCCTCAGCAGCCCCACAGCCTTCAACTGCCACCTCGGCCCCCAGCACAACAGCCCCTGCAGCATCTCCTGCCACATCGTCCAGCTCAGAAAACACAGCAGAGCCTGCGCCCACAGAAGACAAACCAGAGGAGAAACAGTCTACACCTGCTGAACCAGCTACCACCCCTGTTAGGTAAAGATTGGTAGATGTTTGTCTTAAACTAACTCTCTGGTTTCAGTGCATCATGCCTTGAAAAAGTGACATGCACGTCTCACCGAGAATCTCTTTATCTCTTGCAGAAATTCTGAGGCCTCAACAAACACAAATCTAATTAATGAAGCAGTTTCAACTCTGGGTAAGAATGCAGTTCTGAATATAATTTGGTCACTATTATATAGCATTAAGGCAAAAATACTTTACACCCTCTTAAAGGAAACGACTAATGCACATCCCTATGTAGTAATAGTAAAGCAAATGTTTGGGTCATTTACATAAAAGAAGTTAGTTGGGTGTAAGTTCTTGATTTTCTAGTAAAACCTAACCACTAACTTGCACTTAACAACACAAAAACTGACACTATAAAGTTCTGTCCACCACATATAATGCATTTTGTGTTTCCTACAGTGACAGGCACGTCATATGATGCCATGGTGAATGAGATGATGCTGATGGGCTATGACAGAGAGCAGGTAGTAGCAGCTCTAAGAGCGAGCTTCAACAACCCAGACAGAGCGGTGGAGTACCTGCTTACAGTAAGTACAGTGTTATGTCTGCTGCCCCGGCAAGGTTTCTTTGGGCAAACACCTGTTTTTGGTACATAACGCATGATACCTCAGTGTAATTGTAGGCAATTACTGAGCTTACTATTGCTGCTCAGCTCAGGTTTTTACTAAATATGTCATTTGTGACCTGTTGTTAATTTCTATGACATGGTTAAATTATGAGTATTTCTTGACTTTGCTTCAAGGGTATCCCAGGCAGAGATCAGGGCCATGCAACAGGACCTGATGCAGTGGCGCCTCCAGCGAGTGGAGCTCCTGCTCCTGCTGCACCAGCAAGCGGTGTAAGCGCTCCAGCCGACGCTGGCTCTTCACCAAGTGCTGGAGGAGGTAAGTGGCCTATACTGTTCTCCATATTCCAGCAGCATCACAGAGCAACTTAACATTTGTAGTTGTTATTAGCCTTGGATGATTTTTCTGACGCAGACTTAACCCTTTCAGACAATCCCTTGGGTTTCCTCAGGAATCAGCCCCAGTTCCAAGTGATGCGTCAGCTGATCCAGCAGAACGCCGCCCTGCTCCCTGCATTGCTGCAGGAGATCGGCAGGGAAAACCCAGAGCTGCTGCGGGTGAAATACTAACAGAGCTTCATGTTTGCTAAATGAAAAGAGTGTTGTCATGAGCATGTGTATGTTTTTGACCCTTATTAAGGTCATGATTTAAGAATCCCACTGATTTTACATGCAAAGATCAGTTTAAGCACCACAAGGAGTTACTTTTCCTTTGAAAGTAGTTGTATAATGACCTCTGCCTCTAACTTTAAAAAAGTTTATCATTCAGTTTTCACTTGAGACTAAAATTTAATGATAACTTTTGCCAACACTTCAGAATTATAAGTGTCAAGGAACAGTAAACAGTCATTACCTTGACTGTTCATTTACCACTGTAGGAGATAAGCAACCACCAGGAGCAGTTCATCCAGATGCTGAATGAACCCAATCCAGACCCAGTGCCAGTAGGTGGTGGAGGTGGATCAGGAGGAGCAGGGGGAGCCGGAGGGATGGCAGGTGACGCACCTGGCGGGAGTCACATGAGCTACATCCAGGTCACGCCACAGGAGAAGGAGGCCATTGAGAGGGTGAGGAGAAGCACAACACTGTCACTGACCTTTTCCCTCAGTCCAAAGTTTAAAAGTGCTGGAATGTGACAAACAACTCTGCTGTTGTCGCCCAAACCCTCTGAAGTTTTTATCTTTCTCACAGGAGACACTGGTAAACATGAAGCACAAATTGTGACTTGAATATTAAAGTATTGTTTAGCTAATTTGCAACTCTTCTCGCTCTAATTCCAGCTAAAAGCCTTAGGATTTCCAGAGGGACTAGTTATACAAGCCTACTTTGCCTGCGAGAAGAACGAGAACTTGGCTGCCAACTTTCTTTTACAACAGAACTTTGACGATGATTAAAAGAGTGTCTTCATGTTGATTTTTTTTTCCCCCCATATCGTCCTCCACTTTTTGATTGCTGATATTGAAAATATCTGTCAAACAAGCCTTTTACATTTCCAAAAAATAGTTTCATTCACTACCTTCATATCCCCCTTTTGTAATAACACTGGATCATAATCAGCTGGTGTGCAAGGGCAGACTGTTGTTTGTAATCAGTTTCAAATGGAGGAACAATTAAAGTACAATAATTTTGCATCAGAAATCATCTGTGTGCTATTGTTTCTTTTATACTTAAGTCTAGACCAATATGATTTTTTTTTTGTTATAATTAAAATCTATAAGGTGCAAACCTTGCATTATATGTCACATCATAAATAAGTTCAAGGATCTGAAAGTTATTACAGTATTCATGCACTTTTATTGTTCTGTTTTTAAAGTTGATAGGTTATGGAGATTTAAGAAAATCAAAATGAACAATATGGCACTGCTTTTTATCGGCATCTCTCATCTGCATGTGAATCAACAAGATTGTGGGCAGGAATCTAAACTGCATTGCAAACATGAAGGCATTTTAAGTATATGTGTTGGGGCTGTGGCTGCAATGAGTGTCATTTTTACAGAAAAAATAAAGTTTTCAAAATAAAAAACTGTGCCTACTCTGCTGTGTTTGAATGAATTGTGACTGCACAAATCTTAATGTTGGTTGTGATCTGGTTCTAAGTTATAGTGCTATACAGTGCACAGTCACTTTATTATGTTATCAATTGCTGTTTGTTCTGATTTATAATGTAGTGTCACATGGGCCGTGAACAGAAAAACTGACAAGGATTAAATGATAATGTAATAAAGTAACTTAACATACCAGCCAAAACAGGATTTTACTGACAAGTTACCCTTTAAAGGTTGTTCAGATTTGAGGTTTATCATTTTTATGCAACACCCTTCTTATACTTTTTAGGTTATCTCAGGCTTGTTAGTAAACTGCAAAATGTCAGATTATTTTAAAAGGCTAAAATGCACCTCCTGTAATGCTCCTGAGTGTGGTTCAAAATAACCTATAGGGGGCAACATAGACCACAACTTGTTTCCAGAAGTCAGCACTGTGACAAAGACTTGTATTTACAAGCCTAAATTTGTAACTTGTGTGGCAAAAAATAATATTATAGGTGGTTGTTTAAATGTTTATCATGTATAAAATGTAGTTACACATAAACTTAACAGTCCAAGTAAAAAAGTACAGTAGTTTTACTTCTCTCTTACTGTCAAACTTTAAAATGATGCTACATATTTTGAGACCTTATGGCGCTTTATTAACACAAATGGTTCACTTCAAACAGACAGTCTGGCTTTTATCTTGTTTAAACCAAGCTGTTTTCAATAGAATAAGAATTTAATTCTTTGTTTTTGCCGTTTGTTTGTACCATTTATGAGTTCTAGACATGTTTTGAGGGGTGTTACGATGTTGGCACATTTGTTGGACATAAAATGTCACTTTGTAAAACTAACACATAAATGATCATTCAGAGGTAATGCTCTTTGAATTAAAATGTTTTTCACAGTGTATTACTTGTTAAAAAAGAGCTATCTTATTTTCACAAATTAGTTCATTTAATGTTACTTAAACTGCTATCATGTCATCTGTGTAGTAGAGCATCTTTGCCACATTTATTGTCAAGAGAACATAAACTCAACATGAACTTTGTAAGAGGTTCTGAAAAGTATAGTATAAGACACTCAGTTTTACATGGACAACAAGCATACAGATGGATCTTATGCAAACCATTTAAGCTCTATAAAACTGTCATGTAACTTCTGGAAAAAATACATGAAGTTGGACACATAACATGTATAAACCACACAGAATGATGCTTGATCAAGCAGCAGGAACACATCAGGACAATATCTCCCTTTGCATCTTTATGGGTTTTATTCATATTGTGCACCTAAGAGCTCCGGCTCAGTCAGATTTGGTGTCACCCTTGAATGTCAGCCAGTAACTCGGTTGTCCTCCTCATTCTTCCCAGTGACAGGTGGAAAGAAAACCCCATGGAAATAGGACATTGTAGGAGTGTATTTTTTTAAAAATCTTTTTAACTGCAACATTGTGTTAGCTTGCCTGTGGCGATCTCACTATTATCAGGGGGGATATTGTTTCTGAGCTGAATGAGCTATTACCACCGTTTAAATGTGCTTCTCCATTTCGCTAGCAGGGAAATCTACAATTACTGAATCACTGATGTTAAACGAAACTCCGGATTTCATGTTCATGCAACTAATGCTGTTTACACGGAGGTATCACATTGTTTTTAATGAGAAATCGATAATGATGTAGATATACGGCTGAAAAGTATTAAAGTCATTAAGGTTTTCTTATTTTAAATACATTTTATTTTATTATACTGTAAAATACAAAACAATAACAAAGCATTTTTATTCACAAATGTACAAAATTCAAGATTATATTACATATTTTGGCTATAAACAAAAAAATCTTTGTTCAGAGTTCACTCATTCAATACAAAAATATGAATGTCTCATATAAATTATTGCACTTTGCAGCTGCAGTGCATTGAAGATTGCCATCACCATTTATAAGTGAAATGTTCACCTGATTTAAGTCCGATTTGTGGAGGTTTCTAAGAAACACAAGCAAACATATGGCACTTTTTCATAGTTTTCACCCTTTTTTGTGTGTTTTCTTTGAATCTTTGGTACCTTTTCTTTAAAAAAAAAACAAAAACAAAAACCCTTCTTCAAAGTCACTGAGCACCATTCTGTATAAATTAACATTGTACCTGAAATTAATGGCATCGCAGGTGAAATGTGTATATAAATATAGATGTATTTATTAATACAGTTTTTTGAACAGTGTGTAGTTGTTAACAGAGCCTGTATTGGCATGTCGCTGGTAGAAGGCCTCTGGAGATGTTTGTCTGTTGCTCCTGGTTTCCCTGACAGAAATACATTTCCAGTTAAAAGCTGTTGGCACCTGGTCCTCCAAGTTTTGTCGGTCAAATAAGACAAATTCCAGTTTGGTCCCTTTCATAAAAGTTTACAACCCTGACTGAGAGGTCTCGTCGAGTCACCTGCACAACGTGCGAAGACGGGATCGGCCTTCAAGAGAAAAATTCTAGGCTCTTGTAGGAGTAACGCTCTTTTTTGCCGTGAAACACCACAGCTTGTCTTGTTGCTTGAAGGCAAATTATGGTTTTTTAAAAAATGTGTAGGTCACAAGTTTGTTCAGGGTTCAGCTAACATTTGTTTTTTCTTGAGCCTTCATTCTGTCGGCAAAGTCTCATAAGTGTCTCTTCATATGGAGAGCAAGGTGGTCTGACCTCGAGAAGGCCCGGTCGCATTTCTGACACTGAAACGGTCGGTGGCCCGTGTGTTTCCTGTAGTGGCGTGTGAGCTCATCCGAACGTGCAAACTTCCAACCGCAGCCCTCCCAGTCGCAGTGGTAAGGCTTCTCCCCTTTGATGGAAAACACAATACACAGATGGAGCAGTTAGTGGCAGCCCTGAGGTTAAACTGGTCCAACCTTCCCCACCTCGAGGAGAAAAGAGGTTCATCCTGTCCTGCAACTAGTTTATAAAGGCCAAGCAAAATCAGCCTGGGGTTTGTATTTGAACAGGGATTAGTATCAACCTGTTTCGCTGCACCTGCCAAACGACCGCCCAGCCCATCCCGACCCCCTTCCATGACTCAATAATTCAGTGTGTTGGTAACATAAAGTGCAACAGACGTTTTGGGTTGTAAACTGCTCTGAACAATGAACACAGCATGAAAGAACTGTGTTAAACAGCATCTAACAGCAACCACAAATATGCTTCCTGCTACCTGCGGGTGACATCATTTAATTCAAACCAGATTCAAACTGCACAAACAAACAGAAACACTTTCAAGACCATGTGAGGCACAGTTACATACCTGTGTGCGTGCGGTGGTGTGCTTTGAGGTGGGAGCTCTTTGTGTAAGTTTTCCCACAGCCAACGTAGTCACACGTGTGCGTGGCGACCCTCTTCCTCGGCCAGGAGCGCCGACCACGTTTGGGCTTTGGTTCCTCTGGCAAGCAGTCGCCGCTGGAGATCATGAGAGACTCTGTGGGGTCGAAAATTAAAGGTCATCATCACATGTACAGAAAAAGATTCAGAGCGTACATATGACAGGACAAGGTGCAATGAGGTCACAGCTTGTCAATTTGAGCTCAGCTATGGAAATCATTTATACTCTCTCTGACCATTTAGAAATGTTTTTTTCTTTCTGTCTTTAGCTTAAAGATGCGATTAAGTATCAGCATTCTTAGAAAATTGTAAAAAAACAACTTCAAGTTCTTAAATGTAAGAGTTAACCTACAGAGGCACAATAATAAACAATAAAACACTAATCATATGAAAAAAACCCATCATTACTGCACATTTTGTTTAAAATCCACTTTTACATCCTCTGTATTTTGTCTGTTTAGAGAACGTGATGAGGAGGAGAGGTTTTGTTGTCCAAAGCCATTGGATGTTGGTTTCCATCCTTTTGAACTGCTGTTTTTAGGTTATAATTACAGTCCTTAAGATGTATTTAAATAGACTCTTTGTATTCCTGTTGTCTAATCTGTTCTGTGTTAGTCTGTTTTACATGTATTTACGTATTTTCTCTGACTAACACACAATATCTAGAAAAAGTTAGAGCCACACTTAAGAACCAGCATCCAACAGCCATATAAGACACAAGAAAGTTTATAAAGTTGCTGTGATTATTGAGAAAAAGGAACCTGTACTAACCTTGGTACTGCATGGAGGATGGCTGAGGGTAGGAGGTGTAGCCCTGCGGGGAGCTATGGTGGTATCCCTGGGGAGGTAGAGTGATCTGAGAGTGGGGATGCCCCAAGATCTGGTGCTCCCGACTCAGAGGATGGTCCGGGGAGAGGGAGGAGGATGATGATAACCTGCCGCCTGTCATGGGTCGCCCTCCGCCGGGGAAGCCATGTAGGTCTAAGTGGCCCGGGCGCTGCTGCTGGTTCCCCCGGCCCTGGGAGTTCACCCCAGTCAGGTGTAGGTCGATGGGCTGTGAAATGGTGCAGTTACTGGGGTTCTCCTGCTTTATCCTGTGACACGTAAAGGAGGGTGATGCACGTGAAGGAGTTGGGTCTGACGCAGCATTAACGCAGGCCTTGCTTACGCTCACGCCTTGGCTGTATTCTCCCATGTCCATTGTTGTCTTGACCACGAACTTGCCATGAAGGCTGGTAGGGTGGAGGTACGCCGGGTCCAGCTCGGGTCTCATGAGCTCTGCCACAAAACCTCCGGAGGGTGAGACGTCGTTGATATCTGGGATGGTATAGAGGAGGTCACTGGCATTGCCCTGAGGGGAGGGGAGAGGGTACGACGAGGAGAAAGAGCCAGGTGAAGGAGGAAGGGCCTGTGCAGAGCTACAGGCCATGGCGTCCTCCTGCTGCTGCTGCTGCTGTTGCTGCTGCTGTAAGATGGAGTTAGACAGAATAAAGTCGTAGTCCAAGTCCGGGTCAGGCTCTGTGTGTTTTTTGGACATGCTGGGGCTTGTTGTGCTGGTGGCAGTGGGATGGTCTGGGTCAGAGCAGCTGCTTCCGGTTGGCACACTGGGTCTCTTAAGAAGGGACAACTCCTCCTTCCATCTCTAGAGGAAAGTTACAGAGGCGTTAATGACTGTACTTGTGTAAGCTGGGTGTTTGAGTCATGTTACTTTTTATAAAACACAAACAGTAGTCAAGAAAATGAACTTGTCTTTGTCCTAGTTAGAAATTAGTGCTTGTTTGGAATGGACAAGGACGTGCAGTTGCCTAGAAGTCAATGCGTCAAGGAGGAAGGAGCTGGACGTGGAATGGAAAGTGAATCTCATGACAGCTCAGCTACAGAGCTTAGTCTGCTGTAGCAAGTGTCCTTGGCACGGAGCTCTCCCTAGAATACAAATTATTCTCATTCACAAAGAGTGCACTGAAAGGCACAAGGGGTGGCATAGTAAGTAGCCAAATATATATTTATTTAGCCAACAGAGAATTCTTGCAGCCATTGCCTACTGAATGACCTTTATGAGCACAAATAATACCCGTCATAATATTGGGCATCTGGATGTTTTTCTGCAGTATCCTGTGGGTGCTTTCAGGGTCTGCATGCTTGCTGAAAAGCTACTGGAGCAGCCTATATAAACTGGTGCACGCCCCACTACAGTGCAATGTTAAGACCCAGCTGTGCCCATAATACCACACAGGAAAAAAAAAATACTACACTGTAAATAAACTACATAGGCTACATATTCCCCCCGTCACAGAATCGTTGGTGCCTGTGGCTATTTGGCATGCGCATGCAATAAGACGCGACCACAGGCTACTCACTAAATTGGCACTTCCTATGGATTTACTCTGGACAGTGGGGCCGCTGGCAAACGTGGAAATTGATGGCAAAAGCGTCCCACCTAAGGCCATCTCGACGTCATTTGGAGGCTGCCTGAAATTAAAGAGAAAACATCGTAAATCCTCATGGAGTGATCCGGGACCAGCGGGCGCAGTCTGTTGTAATCCACAAGTAGATGTTCATCAGTCACAATGTTGTTGGGAAAAGTTTCTCGAGGTCCACACCTCATCAGTGACAATCTGTACGCGGAGTCCTCGCGGCTGCTCTTCGGTGTGACCGCGCTGGGCTTTGGGTTCAAAATCCCCCCGTGTTTAAAGTTTCTGCTCCGCGTCGCGCGTTACAGGCCGACTGTATTCCAGTACATGCTGCTGCTGATGGGCGCGCCGGGTCGAAGAAGCAGCCAGACAGATTGATTTTTTTTTTCTTTTTTAAAACGCTGAAGCGATTTTGAACGGGAAGACAGAGCGGCGGCATACGGGGGAATCCCTCACGCCTGTTGCCATGCAGCAGACCGGCAGGCTGAACTGAGAAAACCGCGTGAGAGGTATCCTTAAATCACTTCAGTTGGACCAGCTGAACACGCCTTTCCCTCGGTTGCCCCGCAACAATTAAGCGGAAAAACATTAGCGCGAGGGAAGGGAGAAGGGAGCACGTGGGGGGAGGCCGAGGCGGGCGGGGAGGAGAGAGAGGGAGCGCGAGAGCGAGAGCGAGCGAGGTTTGTTTGTATTCATAGCAACGGTACCTATCCTTCCATGTGAAATGTGGGTGAAGAAGCGCATTTTTCCAGACTGGCTGAAGTGGGAGGAACAGTGAGCAGCCAATTATCACACTGAATGATATCCGGAGGTTCACCTGCAGGTATAAGCATCACCTGGACGGCATTGAAGCAGTTACTGTTACTAAAGAAGGCTCACATTTATCACATAATAACACTTTGTTTTTCATTTTTAAAAGGCTATACAATTTTAACATTACACCAAGCGATAGGCTAAAGAGAGCTATGATTATAATAGTAGCTTATACAAGCTAAATGCCAACAAAGAAGTGACGTTTACAACGTTAAACGTAAATAAAAATCCAGTGGAGACGGTATCACCTGTTACTAAAAAAACTGTTTACCTGTGGAGTCCTCCAAACAGGTGTTCTTCTCTTCTTCTCTTCTCTTGTTTTTGTTCCTCCCAGCCTGTTCGAACCACCATGTTGACATTAAATTCAGAAGTGGCATAAATTTACCCTATAAAAATCGATCAGTTTGATTGGGTAAAACAAAACCTATAGCCTAGGCCTGCTTTCTTTCTACTGCTCTTTGTGTTGTTTTATTTATGTTTTGCACAGTGTCCCAATTTTGGAAACGAGATTGTTGATAGGGTAATTTATGCAAAGTATTGTGGGTAATTTGGACGTTGGGTTTATATATCACCAGACTGAAAAGCAATAGAAGCCAATCCAAATAGCCCACAGTGCTCACCTGCAAAGCTGTATTTTTTAATTGTCATTACAATGTTTTATTAATATTATTATCACAATGACGTCATTTTTCTACTTTTATAATTTATCAGACACACAAGTAGCATGTTTTCACATTTTACATGTGGATATGTAGACATAGGCTACTGTATGGTATGCACACAGCAGACATAAAAATTGTGCATTGCCATTTTTTATTAAAAGACAATTACTCTTAAACCCTGTGGGTTTTAATACAAATCTTAAACTAATTGGATTCAGGCCTATAGGAACATACACATTTCTTTAGACTTCTTTGTAGCCTACATATATTTTAGTGTAGTTTCAATAGCAATGCAACCTTAATGAAGCCTGTCTTTATTGCACAACAATAAATGACCTCCCAAACAAAAAACACTTGATTACTGCCAAAGAAAAGCTCCATAAAAAACTCACTAGAACTCACTAAACCTACGACAGTCTGTATGGGGAAAATAAAGTAGCTTACCTGGGATCATTAAGATGCAGGGAACTGTTCAGTGTTGAGTTTGAATTGGGTTCAGGCAGTGTTTGCTCAGAGCTAGTGAGCTAACACAAACCTCTCTGTCCAATTAGACACATTTACTCAGGAGTTCAGTGCGAGAGCAAACAAAGCACTTGCCGCTGATCCTGCTGCATCAGGATCTTGTCCTTCAGGCATGTCAACACACATGCCGTCACTTCAACAGGACACATTTACTGTCAGCGTGTGTTGGTGTCTTCATTCAAAGTTAAATTGCATGAATGCACATTGCTTTGGTTGGCAAACAAGTATTGGTGGGAATTATGTGGACTGCAGTGGCATGGGAACTCAGCAAATAAAAAGTGTATCCTGTTGGGCAACCAGTGTTTTATTGTTTGATATAGTAACAGTATTCCAACATGGATCCTAACAGTAATATTTGTACTGACTTAAACTTACTTTTCCAGTTGCCTGGTGAGCTACTTCTCTTGTTTTTGAAGCCCTGTTTCCTACAGCAGGTAGGAACACAATGGAGCTCTGTCATTATAGCCATATTCTTTATGGCTGGTGATAATGGTTTTGAAAATGATCCTGAAAACAAAGGCTTGACTTTGACAATTGAGGTGCAGTGCACGCTAGTGATGACAGAGAAAAGGAGCAATAAAGAAAAGAGATAAAGGAAGAGAAAATGACACCACTGTTTGCTCTTCAGCGCACAATGAAGTCATGGTGATTTAGTAAGTCACACCAAAGCCTTGTATGGAATTGTGATGCAACAGTTACAGAATTAACCGAATGTAGTCAGAATATGAAAGTGCAAGCTGCAGCGCCTTCCCCACAGTGAATCAGTAACAGTTCAGGATTTTGTCGTTGTGTCAAAGGCCTTGGTCATATAACTATTGAATCTGATGTAGCCATATTTAACAAAGATAGGCAATATAACAACACAAGATTCCCCACTGTACGCTGTGCCAGTAGTATAAAACAGTATACACGTCCCGTCTGCTAAGTGAGCGAAGTCACGTCTCCCATAGAGACAGTTAGGGAACCACCACCCTCCGCCTCGTCTGGAAATGTTATTAACATTGTGTGAATGGATAAAAGCAGACAGATTTTTCGGGGTATGGTATTTGTTTGGTGTAAGTTTAAACTTTTAATTTAAGGTTTCACCTGTAAGACTGTTTAAATGTCTGTTTATGTCAGTGGAGAAGC
>JAPXVT010000012.1:19762636-19772983 GCA_029823135.1 Acanthurus reversus
TGTGTGTGTGTATATATATATATATATATACATATAATAATTTGTTATATATATTTGTAAAGAGAGCGAGAGATAGAGAGGAGGGTTTAAACTCATCCTCATCTGCTCCTTTTTAAAGGAAATGCTGTGGTTTTTTCCCTCTACAATTATCTGAAAGACTACTACGCAGATCAATTTTTTAAATACACACTTTGTGTGTTCCAAGAGAAACATAAAGAATATCTTTAAGGGTTAAGTGCAAATGTCGTATGTCGTTATGTTTCACCCTTCTCAATGATAGAAGGGTTTCCCCTTTTTAAATGTGAAGGGTAATAACATGAATGAACTGTTTAGACAGTGGTTAGAAGACACCTCATACAAACTAGTTCTTTTGAAACCTACAGTATACTTAGGTTAATTAGTGGTGCCTCAAAGTTGTATTTCATTTAAAGAATGATGTATACATGTTCCAATTACTGTAAACTTTATTAATAAAGTAACTTCAATTCAGTTTAATCTTTAAAAAGGTGCTCAAAAAAGTTTATTCATAATTTAAATTTAGTCTAAGACTGGAGACATTTTCAGGCTGTATGGAAGCTTGCGTGTGGATGTGTGTGTTAAACACTGACCTCCTCAGCAGTGACAGGTTCAGATGAGCGGCTGATGGCAGAGATGTGCATCATGTCAGCATCAAGCTCATAATCAGTATAGGCCCCACCCTCATCGGCGGTGTCTTCCAGGTCGGAGGTCAGTCGGCTGTCCATGCTGAGGTAGTCGGCGGACAGGAAAGACAGACGCTCCACGTTCTGGCAGTCAAGATCACTCTCTACTCCCTCCAGCTAAAAGAGACACATGGTGGATCTTGGGTGTACAGGCAGGAAGGATGGACAAACGGATAGCACAAGAACAAGAGAGAAGAAAGAAAAACAAACAGAGCCAAGCTGTAGAGCACTACTGGCAGAAGACACAGTGTGAGCATGCTCAGAGTGCACACACAAGTGGCTGCTTTGAAGATGACAGAATGATAGAGGGGCAGTTAGTTCACTAGAAACTAAGGAGATTGAATCAGAACAAAAAACAGACCTCCAACTAGGTTGGAGATTTATAGGTGATGCAGTTTAACACAGCTGCCATGTTAAAAAATTCTTCCTTGATGACGGTTATAACAGTTTGTGTTACAGATGTTTCAGACAGGTGCTAATTCAACTCTATGTTCACTTGAGAGGATGTAGTTTTGTTGAGTGAACTGTGTTGTGTAATATAGAGTTGGGCTTATCTTATGTATCCAACTGTAACTGATATAAACAGAATGTGCATAAGGTACAGAAACACCAATCAGGATAATTTGAATTATGCTTAACTGACTTTCTTCATTTATGCTCAATTTAATTCTCTGGTTATTCCTCACAGATGGACTTGGTCAAACTAATGAGCTCGGCGTGAGTGTTAATAGCTTGTCCTAAAACTTCTTTAATGACAGTTAACTAAGATTCTGAGTTTGCATCTCTCGCTCATCCAAACCAGCTCTTGATGAAAACTTATCGTGAACCGCAGCACTCTGGCGCCTGTGCGGTGAGTGGATATCCTGGAGAAAACCACAGAGTTACAACACACCTGGAGCTCATCCCAGGGACAGAGACAGGAATCGTCAGACAGACAGACAGAAAGAGATGGATGGATGAGAACATAACCTCAAAGCTTGTGACAGCATCCAAGCTCTCTACGCCTGGATTAAGCTCTTCATTTGGAGCCGCCATGCTGCATTTTGGGAACCTCTCTCCATCAAGCTAGCTAGTGCTAACATCATGTCGCCATTCGGCATAGATCAACTCCAGATGCTATCAAGTAAATTCACATACACTAAAGCAAAATAGTCTTTAGCTGCACGCATAATCTGAGTCTTTTTGCTTATCTTGCTGCACAGAAATCTAAGCGCAAAAGTATTATTTGTAAAATGCTGCTTATCCTACTCTGTAACTTAAGAGCATTCACAGCACCATGCTCTCAGCCATGGCTTTTAACCACTTAAGGGTGTAGACGACAAAAGTATGTAAATCTGATGATCTCAAATATTCTGTTTCTGCAAGAGAACCTTCAAGCTGCCAGAGGGAAAATACTGCATTTTCTGTGCAGTATCCAGCTGAGTTGGACAGCAGAAATCATCAGTGATGAATGTTTTACATTTGGGTAATAAAGTGGACTGGAAGAGTCCACATTGGATCAATAGCACCGGGCAGTTTGCCAAACCATGTCATTACCCACATATTAAGTCTGGCAGCAGCCGCCGAGCAGCATTCTGATCGGGGTGGTTTCTAGAGGAGTGTTTACCAAAACAAGACTTACAGCTCTGCTTAAGTGGTTTCACAGAGCTATCCAGTGACGTAGGAAACCTCGACACATTACTGACTTTATGTACGCATGTAGAGTTGTGAGGTCATGTCACTCTTGTAAGTGTACTTTCTCACCAGAATGTGCTATGCTGTGGACAGATTCCCAAAGCAAAATGAAATGCCTGCTTGTGCCATGGATCAAAAGCCCAGCTGCACTGAAACAACTTCGCTCCAAAGAGTGTGAAAGGTTGTCAGCTAAAACACTAGTGCATTGAAATTTCTCTGAAAATTCTACTTAATTTGGAAGATTTTTTATATAAATGAATCCTTTTATGCCTTTTAGTGGTTTAGATGTAACTCCAAATCTTTGTCCTCATGTCACGCGCAGATCTACACTTTGCTCTCTGACAGATTTTTCTGAGTAACATTTGCAGTAACTTCCTTCGTCAATATGAAGATGTTGGCTCACACTTGCTGTGTCCCCTGGATTTATTTTGGGCTTTAATATTAGCTTTGTGGCAAACAGTGCTTGGAAAAAAGGTTACTGCAGGCTATAGTTTGGTGCTTTTCAGATCCTTTGCTAATACATTAAAGCCTACCATTTCTCTTTTTGCATTGTTGCTATTAAAAGCAAAAGACCTCTCTTCCATATGAAATCTGATAGAGTAGCTACACTTCTCTTCTCCTCTGATACCCCTCGTTTCACCATTCCCCCAGCCTGCAAGTTGACATGGCTCCTTTAGTGTGTGAGGTATTTAACTCTTGTGGTTTCATCTGAACTTGGTTAGTTCAAGAATATCAGGGTAAGCCAATCAGAGACAGAGTTAGGTGAGTCTTCCCAAGAAAAGCAGCAGAATTCATAATGTTTAAGGTGGAAGTACTCCAGTATGGCATTATGCTAGTGACGTGTCTTTTGGAGTACAAGAAACATCACATGCACACATTAGCTGTGTCTCAGTTCAGCAGCTGCATCCTCCGAAGGGTGTATTTTTTAGATTGATTGTGTCACAGCGGCGTGACGTAGGGTGTATCAATTTTCAAATTGTCAAATTTTCAAATTTCAAATCTCTTTTAAAAGCGGCAGACAAATCCCTCATTGTGAAGGATCCAATTGGTGGATCCTTCGCAGCCTTAACATATTGCAAGATTTATTTATTGATCTGCCGATCTTTTCTTTTTTTTCAAGCGAACATAACGGACGCAGTAGCAGCATTTAGAGGATATGTCTTTAAATTTGAGTATTAAAATAACAAACTAAAAAAATTCTGGCTTTTTCTCTATATGCGCATAAGTTAACTACCCTGTCATGGTTGCTAAGCGACAGAGGCAGTGCATCGTGTTGTGAGGAGCAGTGGGTAAAATAAACAGGAAATGCTCCATAGGGTAGACCGTCTCATTGAATAAAATTTTGGTTTGGCCATTGCAGCTGATGAGTAGTGTGAAGGACGAGCCTTAGTCAGCTGCGATATTTGAAGTCTGCAGGCTCTGAATTTAGCCACAGCAAGGTTAAGAAGATATGTGACTGGTTGTTGATCATTTTCACTGGGGATGTCTTTTAAACATTTTTCAAGCGATAGCAGTAAAAGTCAAACTACTCATAAAAACAGAGCAGGTTTTTAGTTGGAATGCGTGAAAAGATTTACTACAAACTTAAACGCACCTTATAGACTCTTTAACAACGGCAGCATATTGAATATCAGCCACAAACTCTGCCATCCTCCACCGCTGACTGCTGATATCTTATTCTTCTCACTCCAAATATAAGACATGTGTCAAAATGTTCTTCCCCTAATTGACCCCTAATCACATTTGCTGAACACACAGTTGTCTGGGGGGTCTGTGGGGCTCATGTCTCCTGAGGGTGTCATGTTTGCGCCGTCCTTTCCGTCTGGTGCAGACTAAGTCTCACAAGTGCATCACGCTGTCCATACATATTTTCTGTGAGCCTCAACATTAGACCTCTTTGCAGAAATCCAGCAAAAGAACAAGTGGAATCTTCCTTTTCAACAATCCTTCAACACAAGAAGAAGAAGAAGAAGAAGAAGAAGAAGAGAACATTACAGTTGAGGAGATGCATGCATTTGGAATGATGATGCAAATGAGAAAATAAACTTCGATGGAACATAATTTTTAATGATCAAGACTTATATCACTGCATCCGGAGCAAGGATGACGGAGGTGAGAGTTCATGCTGATACTCATTATTGGCTGATGAAGATGTATGATGACCTCTGACCTCCCCAAAATCAAAAGCACGTGTGGCCGTAAGACGACACCGGTGGAAATCTGATGAACGTTGATATAATCCCATATTTTTACAAAGGCTAATCACTTAAAGTTGTATATCTTTTCTCTCCTGCTACGCTCCCGCAGTATTTATGTCACCAGGCTCGTGAAGCTTCAAGCTCAAGATCTTTATTTTCTTAGAGTGAAATATCATTATAAATAAACCATAAAAAGATATTTAAAGATGCTGATAATACTGCCAGTGGAAAAAAAAAAAGTATTTTATGTGAACCCAGCAAGTTATATGTATCTATTATACAGTGATTGATTTCAGTTGGGCTAAAAGTGTTTAATGTAAATTGGATTTTTATTAAGTTTCAGGTCAAACTGATGAATCTAAATGAATAAGTGGCTTAGATTTACACAGACATTTTAAACTCCATGCAAAGTACAGCATACTGTCAAAAACAAACAGGGAATAAGAGTTAAAGCCATATTATCCTGTTATTTCAGCAAACTGAATCATTGGCTTTGACTTTCACCTCCACTGCATCTCTGACATCAGCCCTCAGTAAACTATTGAGCAGAATCTGGCAGCTCATGTCTGGCTCTAATTAGAAGCTCTGTCAGTACTGTTTGGAACAGAGAGACAGAGAAAAGTTGGGAAACAAAGGTTTAATTTTGCAATCAGAAATTAGTTTTAAGTTGATTTTTTTTTTTTTTTTTAAGTTTTAACAGTTAGGAAATCTCCTTGATATGTGATACATCACGTGAAACACTCACATTCGTCTATGCTCTCCCAAAATGTTCATGAGCATAAAGGTTTTAAATGCAAATGTAACATGAGGCATTTTTCCCACCACATGAGGATTATGTGAGGGGAAACAGTCAGTGGTTTTCACATTGAATTAACAGGGTGGAAAGTGGAGGAGTTTGTGGTCGAGTTGGTGGATAGGTGGGTAAGGCCTTAAACTCTGTTGACCTGGGTTTAATTTCCACCTCATTCTGTGGAGTTTTCTCAGCGAGAGAAGTTTCACTTTTTAGGAAAGAGATTTCTTACTTAATTGTTACAAAAATGTATCCTAAGTTTATTTTTTAACCATGATGTGAACCAAACTGTTGTAAAACCAAATCCTCATCTCAAGCATAGCATTATACCTAACGTTTGGTTGATTTATGTATGCAGTCTGAATGTAAGAGTTGTGCTCATTTCACTTTGTACACTTGTGTGTGTGTCATGAGTGCAATACATCCGCTTGTTAGGTCAGACTGATTGCTAGCTTCACTTTGAGAAAAATTTCTGTCCCCACTAACAACCAAACATAACTAAAGTCTTTTCAGTACATCTTTATCCACTTCTATTTGAAATTGAACTATCTATCTGAAAAAATATATATAAATTTGAGTACAAAACCTGGAATTACATAGTATAGTATAGTACAGTATTGTATAGCATAGCATAGCTTTGCATAGCATAGTACAGTATGATAAAGTATAGCATAGGATGGTATACAGTCTAACATAGGATGTTATAAGATAGTTTAATATAAGATGGTTAACTATAGTTTAATATATCACACTATAGTACGGGATGGTATAGTATAGTAGCCTATATCTTAAAAAATAAAGAAAGAAAAAAGTGATGTTTGTGGTTCTCAATTATAAAAATGAGAACCAATAAGAGAAACACTGTTTTAGTTTCCTGAACTTTGTTGTCAGTCATACTGGCAGCATAACTTAGTAGATGGTTGTTGTTTTTTTTGGTTTCAGTGTGTTTGTTTTTTTACTCAGCTGGTCAGAGTGGTCACTTTGGTCCAAGCCATAGACAGTTTTTTGAAATAGTGGACTTTACCACTGTGACGTCACCCACTGGTTTGTGGAGCACTGTTTTGGCATCATAGTCACTGCATTTTGGTATTTTGGAGCCAGAAGTGACCATATTTGGACAAGAGGGTGGAGTTGGAAAGGATACGCATTGCTATCCAGTGACTGTATGATGTCTTGCAGACAACTAGAGGCTGCTGTCACTCAAAACAGTCATGCCCTTAATTATGTAGTAAATTTGGGCCTTTAATATGGAGCTCTATAAGGACTGACTTGCTTTATGAGTCAGCCTCAAGTGGTCATTTGAGGAACTGCAGTTTTTGGCAATAAGGGTTGGTTTTATTTTTCAGCCCTGGATGTTGCCACTTGGTCCAAACTAAAATATCTCAACTACTGTTTGGTCGCTCACAATGAAACTTTGCACACACCCTCATATACTACAGAGGATTAAACCTGGAAACTTTTGTGACTTCCTGGCTTTTCTTGTAGCACCATAAGCAGGTTAAAGTTTCCCCTTGTCCTACAAAATATCTGAACATATACAGGATGGACTGGCACAAATTTGGTGCAAGCATTCATACTCATTCTAACTTTCTCATTTAGTGTCACAAGCAGGTCGACATGATTATTATTACATTGTATTAAGCACAAGTTAACACATTTTAGCATAATAACGCGCTTAAGTACAATGGTGACCATGGTAAACCTGCCAAATAACATGTTACAGTAGCAGTGTCACACTGAGCACGTTAGCATGCTGGTGTTAGCATTAAACCCGAAGACCAGCAGTGCAAAACAAAGCACAGCTTTACAGAGCCGCAGGCATACCTGTGGACTATTTATTTAATTATCCTCAAAGAAAACCTGGATGCCAGCTCTTCAGGAGTTGAAGCTGTAAACACTTTTTGGTGTTTACCGTCAGTGAGTCGAAAAGGTATTAGCACTGACAATGGAAACTAAATTCACCCAGGTATCTCCAGAATGTCAACTACTAAGACTTTAAAAATTGGCAATTTACTGGAGGCCAACACACATTTAGTGAATATTTCTAACATGCACATTTTATAAAGTTAATGAGGCCATGAGTGCAATTTAGTCTAAATATAAAACACAAGGGAAAACACAGCATTAATGGTTCAATAGCAATAAAACTGCTTGTGTGGCTGCTGCATAAAGAAACATAACACATTGTTGTTCTGTTGACGATAAGTGCTGCTGTAATCGATGATGTAGTGCGGCTGTTAAACAAAAACCTCGCACACAATGCCAGTATCCTCCTCCAGTATGGATATATTACTCTGTTGTTGCGGTTTGCTCCATTTTTCTGGGACAATCTTTTGTTGCTATTTATCTTGAAAATGCAGTGACAAAAAAACAGAGCAGTATTAGGCCGGGGATAATTAAATGGATTCGGGCCAGGCAAGAAAAGCAGCTCAGTGCTTGTGTAAACACACATTTCACATACTGATGGCAGAGACTAGAATTATTCCATTAGTCTTCTACAGTTTAACAAGCTACAGACTGCACACCAGCACATACACACACTCACACGGCACGCACAAACGTGGGCAGATCAAGATAGTATGGAATTTGGCATTGTTGTATTCAAATTTACTTGTGTCATAGACGTTTAGTATCGGATAACTCTGAGCTGCAGCAGTCGGCTGTTGTGGTAGATGCCAGAAATAACAATGATTACCATAGAATTAATAATAGCAGAACATTATAGACTGAACCATACTTTACCTGTCATTATCTCACATTATGTGTAGGATTGCTATTGAAAACACTTTTACAGGATCACTGAGTTTACCCACAAACACTCTGCCTAAGAGAAGTTATGATTACTATAATGATATAATGTGCTAACCACCTCCAATTTTCCCCCCACGACACAGAAAGATTGATGGTGGCCAGTCAGACCTTTCCCCAAAGGAATCCTTTGAAACTCTGCAACAATGTTGATATAACAAAGATTCATGACGACTTTTATAAAATAAGTTGTCCAATAAGATTGTGAAAATGATTTATTTCTATTATAGGAGAACATTCCTGATTCCTAATAAGTTGCAATAATTTCAGAGTGATCTGGTTCATCTAAACCAGTTATACTACAATAGATGTAATGTCTCTTACTTGCTAAATGAATTAGCCTTTGCAAACAATAATTTTCTCTGGGGGCTTTAACCACAGGAATTTAACAAACTCCTGCTATTAATCCTGGCTAAATACCAGACTCCAGACAGCACAAATATAACTGTAAGCCAATATAAAGTTTTAGCTGGGTTCACAGTTGCATTGTTTTAATGTTGCATAATCTTAATGTGCAGCATCATTGTTGTTTGTATTGCTCAATTCTCCTTTGTCTTTGTTCCTTAAAGATTGAAACTGATTTAGTTTTTCGAAGAAACAGAGTGTTCTTAGCAAGTAAATCATTTCATTGGATTCTCAGGAGTTGTGTCTGATCAACATCAGTATTTCAACACGAATTACAAAGAACGTCACATCCCACACTGTTTTAAAAGACATACAGTTTAAAATATAGGGCAGGAATCCATCATTGAGGCTCTGCACAACTGGTATTAACACACACCCATGGTAATCCACTCGCATGCAGACAGCTGTAAGTACAGGTGTGAATGCATCCAATGCATCCTCAATGCGTCTTGAAATAAAATCGTTCAGACCACATTCAGAGGTGGTCTAGGACGCATGACGCCAAGTTCTTTAAGGAGTGTGTTTTTCTTCACACATCACGCTGAAGAGAAAAACACTCCTTAATAATTTGTGCCTTAGTTTAAATCCAGCATTAAATACATCAAGTTTGCAGTGTTACAAAGCAATGAAAGCTGGATTGACTGGTCAGACTATGCAAGACTTCTTCATGTCTTAAAATGCATCTTTTCTGCCAACATTTTGCAGTTGTTTTAACATACTGTTTCAAGTGATTTAACAGCTCAAAACTCTAATTATGAAAGATGACATTTGGTTATGGTAAAACTGTCAGATCTTACAAATACAGTGAGCAGCAACAAAGACAAGCTTGGTTTTTTCACCCCCAGATTCCTTAAAAAATTACACAATTTTGGAAATAGTTTCCTCAGGAAAAAATGTATAAATTTTCTGAAATGGTGTTTATGATAGTTTTTTTTTGTTATTTGTTTGTTTTTTTTAATTTAGCAGATGTTAAAGAGTAGTGTTTTATTTTTGCATGTAGATTCTGTTTGGTTCTTTTAAGTATCGATGGATTCGGTCTGTTCAAACCAAAGATGTGGATACAAAGAGTGGAGAAGTGAGCTGTGGTCACTGATCTTCCAGAGGCACGTGGGGTTGCGTCCTAATGCCAAGTGTAAATTGCCATACTCAGAGCTGTCTGCTTGTCACTGGATTATCCAAGATGCATGTCAACGCAAGGTCTGAGCATCCTCAATCTGTGATCACATGCCGCTGTAGCCTGATCCAAATGTTGATCTAAGTCATCACAAGCTTTTAAATCAAACCTCAGATCTACTACTCATTGGTTGTTACTCAATGGCCTTCTTAAAAATGGCTGGAGTCTCTCCTGCTGAGTGAAACATGGTTTCAATAACAACACTGTAACAATTTGACAGTCATCATGGTTGCCATTCGCCACATCTGAAATCAGCACATTCTTGGCTCCATGCGTCACCTTGAGGCAGCTCAGAGGAGCCATACCTCTTGTGAAATGAATGCATGCTCCTCTTATGATATTTCTCGCCAAGGTCAAAGGTTAAAAAGTCTCATCTGACAAATAATACTTACACTGACCTGAGGCAATCGCTTGAGATACTGTTGTGAGTGAAATGGAGCTCGATTTGTCATTTGGCCAATGAAATGAGCTCATCAGTACCACATGAGGCAACATCTGGGATGTAATGAGCAACTGCAACAGTTCTGATTGAGAAAGTACTTTCACCTTTATAAACACATAGAACTTAAAGCTTCTGAAAGCCTGGTTTCAAACCCA
>JAPXVT010000012.1:19915768-19926644 GCA_029823135.1 Acanthurus reversus
TGTAGTTGTGGGAGTTCTCAGACATGTTAGTAACTTTCCGTCTCTGGATTCCAGTAGGCCTATAGGAAATGTTCACTTTTAATCCATTCATATATTTATCAATAACTTAACAAACTTGCATTTATTACTTTACTTTAATCTATAACAATACATCATAATTCATATTTTGATTATTTTTTGTGTCAATAATCTGAATCTGCCAAGTTACGAGTAACTTTACAGTGAAACAACATGTACCTCCAAGAGGTGGCATAAGCAATATAAAATGGATTACTGTGGACGAATTGTACTGAAGTATTTACTTAGTTACTTTCACCACTGGTTTACAAGGAAAGAAAAATCCAGGTTGAAGCGGCTCGTGGTTTCCAGAGGTGGAAATTAAGTTTAAGGTTGAGTAAAGTACATTTATTCAAGCAGACTTAAGGTGCTTGTCATGTACTTTATTTGAGTAATTTCATTTTTTTGCTGCTTTATTCTTCTACTTCACAACATCTTGAATATTAACATATTGTACTGAATCTGATTAATAACACAAAACACAAGCAAGACATTAAAGACCCACAAGGAGAATTACAAGCTAAGGTGAACAGAAATGGTTCAAATGATTTCCATCTTTACCAGCTGCAACATCAGCGATGAACATATCAACGCACCAACAGCGTAATATATGTGATTCTAAAATGGACCAGTCTGCATAATGAGTACTTTCAGTTTTGTGCTTTATGTATTTTGAAGCTGTATGAAGTAAAGTTTGACTTTTGCTTGTAACACAACTTTTCTTTCTTTTTTTTTTTTTTTACTGCAGTAAAAGATCAGAGTACTTCTTCCGCCCTCGCCCCCACCTCCCCCCCCGCACCCTGCAGCCTGCACCCTCCCCCTGTCTGTTGATATCGCAGCCCGGAGAGGTTTGAATCCGCCATGCTGAGCTGAGAGAGAGCGACACACCAAACTTTGTCACGCTGCTGCTGCTCCGACGCTCGTCTCCGAAACACCGGGACAAAGAGGAAAACTTCCCCCACGGTGAGTCGGACCGCACACCTTCACCTCGGCGCGGGGTTGAAGCCACTGAACGCGCCGTGTGGACTTTACTGCCTCACATTTGCTCAGTTATTTCAGCCTGTGCGCCGCTGCTCGTATTCATGCGTGCTGTCGCGGACTTCAGGCGCAGCTGCACTTGTTGCACCGTAACGTTAGCCAAGTGAAACCAACGCGGGGATGCAAAAAAAGTACAAGTACAAAGTAAAAACTATTTTTTTCGAGCTTTTTTGCGTTTTAACGGCGCATGAAACATTTTTAGCTAACTTACTTTCCCGCGACGTTTCAAAGCAGAATCAAAAAAATAAGATGTTAGCGTGACCTGCGACTTGCTGCGCAGAGTCCACTCCGTCTCTGTCAACTGTCCTTGAAGCGCAAAATAACTCGTGAATATAACATTACGTGTCCAGCAACAGGGCTCACGCAAATCTTTTTAAAGATTAAACTCTCTTTGCACTTTTGAAATGCCATTCTGGCACGCAGAGGTCACTCGGAGGTTTTCCAGCCTTGGCATGCATAAATCAAGGGTGCGCTTTCAGTGCAACAACAAAAGACTTTTATTGACAGCACTGAAACGCAAATCCACGTTTGCACAGTTTATATGAAGACTGCTGGAGCTTCAGATGAGCTGAATACCTGCAGCATGCACTTTTTGGTCCCTTAAGGTGTGTTTTTGTCAGTTCTTGGAGGTCACTCCGGTGCAGCTGGGCTTCATCAGTGGATGCTTGTAAACCTTTCACCTGCATGCATGTGCAGTCTTAGCTGGTGTGGAGATGTTCTGACCGGAGGGAGTAATAAGAAGTTATGGAGCTGCTCTCTGTCTCACCATTTGCCCTCTGGCCTGGCTAACCAGAGTCCTGTGTCTCTGTGTGACTCTGTTGGCCCCGTGCAGTATAATTTAAAGTAGACCATCATCACCCTGCTCCGTCTCTTGGCCTCCTTCAGCTCTTAAATCAAGCGCAGACTTTTGGAGGCTGAAGGAGAGACAGATGTCTTCAGATGTCCCTGTGTTGCAAGAAAATGACTCTGCACGTACTTTGAAGCCATTTTTTAATGCAAAAAAGAAAAACAAGTGGGAGAATTCCAGCTTTTCAGACAAATTTACTTTTTTTCCTGTCTTAGGCTGCATTAGAAGAACTCAGTATACTGGAGATTTGGATTTAAAGTCAGCAGCTTTTTCTTATATTCCTTTATAACAAACTGAACTAGGGCTGCCACCAACATTGTCGTCCTCTTGATCGATCAGCCCTACTAGGTTCTTTTGAAGTTGTCCTCTCTGTAAATTGTCAGAAAGTTTCTCAAACCTGGGGTCCAGGCAACAGCTCAAAATCAAAAGATAGTCAGTTTACTGTAGAGGCCTGAGAAAACCAGAGAAGCTTTAACTTGCATATTTTTCCTTAAACGATTTTTTTTTTCTCATCGATTAGTCACTTAAACAATCTGTTGTTTCAACTCCACATCCGTTAATCGCTTAAGTAATTTTAGAAGGAAAATGTCTGAAGTTTGATTATGTGGTGATGTAGCATTTAATTGTTCATATTTTTCAATCAGCTGTTTGTCCAAATTGATGCCTTAAGCTGAAACCATCAAATGTTTGATTGTTTAGAAAATGTTTTAAAAAATTAATCAATTCTTTTTTTAAAAAAAGGTGATTTCTTAAAAAACCATTTCAAATCTACATGAAGTTGTTGTTTTAGTAATGTATTAAGCTTCATGCCAAACATTTGATGTAGGCCCTGACTGATATATTGGTTTGCTGATATTATCAGCTGATATTGGCCTATTGCAGATATATCGGTATTGGTGTATATATTCTCCAGTAAATGCCAATATTAAAACTGTTACTTAAGGCTGGAAAAAATGCTTGGGCTAGTGATTTAAAAGGTGTAATCACATAATTTGTCCAGCAGAGGGCAGTCCATTATTTAGCTGGTAATAAGTCAAGTGTTTACCGGTCGGTACACTGATGTTTGGAATAAAGTTTGTTGGATTTTCGGCCTCCATAACATATCTCTGTTACATGCATTTGATAACCACATTCAAAGTATTAGTAATAAAATATCGGCCAATACGTCGGATATCGGAATTTTCTGACTGCCTAATACTGGTATCGGCATCGGCCCCGAAAATCCCATGTCGGTCGGCCTTAATTTGATCGTTCCAGCCTCTCTAATGTCAGAATCTGCTGCTTTTTTGTCTTAGATTAGAGTAAAGTGAATATTTTGAGGTTTTTGACTTTCAGTCAAGAGAAATTAGCAGAATCACTGCTCTACTTTCACTGCTCTGTAATATTTCATATAGGCTCATAGTTAACGCATGCATATAAATGAATGGACATTCTTGTCTTAAGAGTATAAAAACACTTCTCACATGATAAAACATTGCATAAGCACCACGGAATTTTGGACCATGCCAGCGATTTAGTTTGTCCCTAACTACAGCTGTTGTGTTTCCTAAATCTGTTTTCTGCTGCTTCATTAGTGACATTAATCACCCCGCCTCTTCCTCCTCTTTGCTCAGCGTTTCACACAAATGCATTGGCTGTGACATCCCGTCCCTCACGGCCTCAATAAGTAAATCTTCTGCCTCATCGAGTTTGATTCCACAGGTCCCCGCCTGGGTCATATCAGGCATGAGGGCAAACGCCCGGATCTTGTCAATATGATAGGCTGGCTGGCGCTTCAGTGGCACCAGCGAGCCAGAATCATGTCAGCCAGACCCTCAGGGGGGCCGGAGAACTCGCCAGAACAGGATATTGCTGTGTGTGATCATTCACCAGCAGCAGACGAATCATTAAACCAGTGGCTGCGTGCTGCTGAGAAGTTCAGGCATTTTCTGTCCGACTTTCCCTCAGGTTACAGGTTGGGTTTGTGTTGTGAGGCTGTCGTTGCTTCTTGCGGGTTTCGAAAGTGACGTTTAAGGTTGCATGATTATGGGAAAAATATCGCATTGCGATTATTTGGAATGACATTGCAATTACGATATGATTTGTGATCAGAGGGACCGTCCTTTGAGAAATTAAAATGACCATGGTGTGATTTTTGCACGGATCTGCACCAAGATGTTTTTTCAGCTTGGTAGAATACAATGTGGAGGCCAGGCCAACTCTGCAGCATCACAATATTTTGATAGAAATAGTATTTTGACATACACATTTCTCCTTTAACAAGTATGCTGCTCTGCCATTTTAAAAATCGTACTAGTCCACATTGCTAATTATTATATAATTAATCTTAAATTTGTCTTTTAGAATATGACATGAATCAACTTTTTTCGTGCCATTTGTGCGTTTTACTGTCCCATACTTGCTTTTCATGGGAGGAAATCTTTGCACACATGTAGCTCTCCCATTTAAGAAAAGTAAATTTGTCTATTTCCAACACGTGTTTCTGTGTTTGCTTTATTTAAATTCAGTTAGTTCAGAAGCTGAACTATTTTGAAGTTGCTTTCTTTCCCACTTTAATTGGAAGCACAAGATTCGCATGTGCTAAATGAAATTACACAGAATGCTCTGGCTTGTTAATGACAGCTACACAAAGGCACGCAAGTCCTCTTTTAATCAATAATCGATTTAAAATGGGTGGGAAATGGGAAATTCAGTCTGGAGCTGCGCAGCTGAAAGAGAGCTTTGTTTTAAACTTGAACCTTGTGCAGAAATGGCTCTTGTTTTGTTTTGGTTGATGTGTTATTTGCTTGGATGCCTTGTTGGGTTTCAGCACAAGACCTGGCTGGTTGTCGCATTTCTCTCTTGTAAAAGTTGGGAATTGAGCTCTTACTGGAGCGTATCCAGTGTTGCATATAGCCGACATTACACATATGTGCTGTATGTGTGTGCCACTGTTTGAATCCAAACGCATTCAGGCACCTCAAAGGAGACCCCGTTTCAGGAGACGTCAGGCCTCTTCATGCCTGCAGAGCGCGACTGTCAGGTAATAGAATGAACTCTTAATGAATTGGAGGGTGAGCATTCATGAGCCGTCAGAGGTTTTTTTTTCTTCTCATCCCCTCTGCTGGGTTTGGTCGTCAGCCAGCTCTTCTGGTAGAAAAGGCTGAAATACCTGCAAATGGATCTGAGCAGAACTACTCCACCCCCTGCTGTGGAGGTCACTGTTAAAGGTGCGACCTTTGACACAGACACGTACGACCCTTCGTTGTTCCCTCCAGCTCATTAGCATTCAAATTATCAGGAATCTCCTTGCAGATGCACCAGTCAGAATCTCCTTCTTTAAAATTCCGCACATCGCATCCTAAAAGATGAGACGCGACGGCAGTAGTGAGTTTCACACGAGCCTGTTTGATGTCATGTTTTTTAGGAAATGAGGTGGGCGAGTTTGATGTATGATTCACGCTAGCCTCTTTGTTTTGGTCCTGCAGGAGTTAAAGGGTCGAGGTCAGGGGCCAAGTCTGTGCTGTGATGTTGAGGTGTGTGTGTGCGCTGTGCTGGCTCTGCGGAGCAGACATCTGGGACAACCCCCACCTCCTTTGAAACACAAAAACACAAATCTCCCCTGCCACACCCAGGTCCCCCAACACCCCTCGGGCTGGAATAATTTCCTTTTGGCAAAAAGAGAGACGCATCTGGCTCCATATCAGCAGCAGACAGTGGCATGTGTAGGCACTTTATGCCCCTGCTCGTGTGTTTCTGGCCATGCATAATGCATTGACGCATTCCAGAGATGTCTGCGCAAAATTGTCTCATGATTGAAAGGCGGTTTTGAATAACTGAACACTGAATGTTAAGCTGGGTTTCCTGTCTTTTGTTGGTTTGCATGTTAGGTAGGAATAAAGGTAAAGAACAGTCCACACCCTTCAGGCTCTGCTGCTTTCATGCTTTACATTGGACAAAAGTAGTTTATTGTATCAGCATCCGCATTTCATTAATGATAACTGTGCCGGAAATCCAAGGATTCCCAAGGTGCTGCACCCACAGTTATGAGTGATTTTTTGCTGAGAGTGCAGGAAGCTTAGTGATGCATTGCTGCAGTGCTATTGACAGCTTACGTGATGTTTTGAAAAGGTTCCCAGCGTTGTGAAGCTGAGAGCAGGGAGCTGGAAGGGAATGGAGCAGGGAGCTAGCCTACATACAGTACATTCTGTTACTGTGGAGGATATCACTGTGTGACACAGCTGAACGGAGGAGGTGCTCTCTGCCTTTGTGCACCTTTTAATCTGAAATAAAGCGGTTCACTGGTTTAACGCCCAGTCCTATTTGTTTACAGATGAAAGTTTTGCATGAGGGAGGTGTTGCATGGCTGAAACTTTATTTGCAGTCTGCAGATTCTAATCAGGTTTCCTTTAATCAGCTTGTTGTTGCTCTCCTTGTTTTTTGTTTGCATTGGAAGTAACGGGTCTAAACATCAACCCTCCACTGCCTGAGGGTGAAAACTGTCATGATTACATTGTGTGTTTTGCAAGTTTGTTGTATACAGCTGGGGAAAACTGATGCATGCTAGAGCAACAGTCCTGCAATAAATCAAAACTTCATGAAGGTTATAATGCTCGATTTTTATTAAGACTGTTTTAGAGAAGTGTTGTTTCAATATCACAGGGAAGTGTTTCTGTGATTTACTCTTCCTTCATTCATAGAAATTGGTTGGATATGATATTTAAAACATCTGTCAGTATGATGCAACATAATTTTACGGCACCACAAACTACAGCTTCCAGAATAACCATGCATTTATTTAAGCACAGTGCTAAAATAGCTTCAAGTAACGTAACATTTTAAACTTCATGAAGGTATGATTTATTGCAGGTCTGTTGCATTTGACTGCACAGAACAAACTTGCAACTTAGTACCTAATTAACTAGCAACTAAGTGTTCGACACACAGGGCTGAAATACAGTGCCAAGAGAGTGCAGCAGCTGGACCTGCAGCCCTCACTCACTTCTTAAAGGAGAGAGGGAAAAAAAAAACGTCCCCACAACAATAGACACACTCCCACAGACGCACATACACACTGCCCTAACCTCAACCCCCTCCCCCCTCTTCCCTCCCCTCACCCGCCACCCCAAATTCCCCCTCCCCCTCCTCAGCAATTGTGAGCATTGACGCTTTCCAGAGGCGCGATCTCTGCGCCGTCGCTCCCTCCACTGGCGAGCGGCGTTTGGCTGCAGTGACAGCGGGGAGGGGGGAGAAAGGCAACCCTGTCCGTTTTGTCAGACACTCATATGGAGACAGAGTCAGCCACTGACATGCATTGATGTAAATCAGGCCTTTAAGGCAAGCATTATCTCTCCACCCTTGTGCTCTTTTTTGTGTATGTTTATCGAGCAAGAAAGAGAGAGAGAGAGAGAGAGTGAGGGAGGGTGTGTTAGAGAGAAGGAGCATGACCGGGGAGTCGGAAAGGGAGGAGGTGACAGACTAGTCGTGCTGGTGATCATATTCTATTTTTTTTTCCTGCATCTGTCATGCAAACCAGTGGTGACTTTCCCAGTAATGACAGTGTGACTGAGCCGCGTTGGAGGAGCTTCTCTTTCAGCGTTTCTTCTCTTTCAACCTGCAGGAGCTTCCCACTCAGATTATGGTAAGATTCATGTCGCCAGCAAGCCTGCGTGGAGTGTGTTGACTGCTGGCGTCTCGCAATGTCAACACCTTTTTTCCTCTGCAGTAGCAATCAGATATGTGTTTATGTTTACTCTGTGCAGTGGAAAGAGTCTCCACTACGGTGCATGCTATTTTTACCAAAATCTCATCTGGGAGGTAAATAATTCAGTGTGTTCATGATGCAGTGAGTGGGACTCTGCTGAGGAAATACCCACACAGTTCATTTGGATTGGCTGTTTTTGGCTTCATGTTGGATGCATAAACTAAGATTTAAGATGTTTAGAAAAGAAGAAAGGTGCAGCATTTTTATTATTTTTATTGTTGTTTATTGATGTGTTTACGGTAAAATTGGGCACATGCTGCATGATTCACCACTGACTCATATAAGAATCAAGCCAGAATATTTTGGCTTATTGTCTTGGTTTGAAGTGCAGATAAAGGAGGATCATGACACATTATTAAGCAGCTCAGTGATCCACCTACTGAATGATCAAATTGATTTCTGGCATATCTGATATTCAGGTCAGCTTTTTTTGCAGTCTAAGCAGTTTCACTGCCCAATTTTTCTCATTTCTACTTCAAAAGATCTGATCTAACCTGAATTGACTTTTTAAGAATATATTTTTGAGTATTATTTTACAATTGAAACTGTAAAATATAAATCCTAAATACTGCTGTGATATAAAACTGAATTTGGCTGCAGAACAGAGAACAGGCTTTCTGCATCTTCCAAACATCTGCAACTACACATTTTCCTTTTTTTTTTTACCAACTCTGCATTTACTATGAAACCAAACAAAGCCACATTGCCTTTATCTCCTTTTGTCAACATTGAGGATGTGGCCATCTTGTTTTAATCAACTTTATTGGAACTGTCTCTAGATTTGACCAAGCTGGAGTCTAATACATTTAGTTTGATCTGACATGTCGATGATGCTTAAATGTTTTGTACAGTGAGTCTCAAAATCTGGTTCTTGTTGTGTGCAGAAAGGCAGATAAAAGCAAATATAGGATCAATGCAATTATACACTGCCTGCACAGCTTGATATGCTTATTTTGCTCGTTTGTTAGCCTTGTGCTCAGGTAGATCAAATCCACTTCAAAGAGCCTCGGCTCTGAGCAGGTCTCTATCTCCGCTGTGCACTAGCAGAAACCATCATCTGTCATCATTCACGTGACTTTGCTCAAACCACAAAGTTCTTGCAGCACAGTTCCCTTCCCTATATTGTTCTGTGCATTCAGTTTTTATGTCAAATGCCATCATCTATGCACTACATCATCACTGTTTGCGTGAGAAGGCATGAGTTTAATTTGGGGTTTTGGGGAAGGAGCTCCTCGCTTTGCAGGAAAACTCTATATAGCTCATCACAACAGTGAGCTATGGACATTTTTCATATATGGCTCTCATGCTTGGGTGGGTTGCCACATTGCGCAAAGGGCATGGAATCTTGCATATTTCAAGAACTGAGTAATGTAAGGAAATGGGTTTATTGTGATCCAAGAAAAGAAGGCTGTGACATCCTATCCATAAGATTCAAGTGCACAGTAGCCTCTGTTTTTAACTCAGTGTGGAATAAAAACATTTGGCAAACAGTCCCGCACTTTCACCTTCATTCATTCCAATACATCACACAATTTTGTTCAATTTTCCCTCAAGGTCTTTCCGTAATGTTGGACTTTTCTTCTACTGAAAATATTTCCCATAAACACAGCGGCTGAGAGACCAGAGGAAATGGAACTAAACTGATTACAGGAGATTACTTGGGTGTATGCAGCTAATGCCTGTTTCTGCGCTGAAGACAGATGCACAGACAAAAGTTCATTGAGCTGCACCTAGACAGGAAAATTGAAGAGACAGACTGACATGTAAACAAATGCACCGAAGCATCAGTCCAAGTTCAGAATTTAAGGGTGTCGTCATGTGCAGAAGGTGAAAGGAAAGTGGCGAAAAAGGAGGCACATCAGTCCACTGAGCCACACATACAGGCTGTTGCTGGCTGGCTACGAAGCTGCTGGCTGGCTGTCTGTCTGGGTTTGAGCCTGATGGGATTGGGTGGAGTTGACACCCTTCATCCACTCCTGTGTCTCCCTCCATTTATAGCTTACAGTGATAAAACCATTAGGTCCTCTTTGGTTAATCAGTGTTGGATTTTTAACTGTAATAGTATGATTTTGGTGGTAATACATATGATTTAAAAGCTTCAGGTCTGGTGTTTGACTGTCTGAATTGGTATCTAACATTTTTATCTGCTTATAGAACCCAAATCCCACTCTGGCAGGTCACAATCTGTGTAATACCAGTTTATTAACATATAAAAGGGTATAATCTATAAATCTGATGTGCAGCATCTATTATCTTTTAAAGGCAGATAAGCTGCAGAGCTGATGTCAGGGTTTGGAGGTTGCTCATCAGGCGACAGGACCCAGGATGTGCCTCGCCTCGACGCCTCATTAAAATTTTAAAATCAGGATGCTGGCAGTCAACATCTGCTGATTTATGTGCATTCCCCAAAAAATGCATCATTAGCAGAGGTGTGTTTTTTATTCTGAAGTCAGTTGGTAATTGGGAAGTTATCTGATCTTTTGATGCAAATGTGATGCTGGACAAATATCAGCTGCACTGATGCAAAATTGCCATCATTGCTCCTCAGTCACACAATGCATTCCTCATCAGTGCCTGGATTCACACTGTCTGTCTGCTACCAGGAGGATTTCTTGGTGCACTCTATTTATGCTAGCTGGCTGCCTGGCTGGTCGGCTGCCTCGGTAACTATGGTAACAGTATCCCCCAGAATGTTGGAGAGACCCAGCCTTGCTAGGCTAATTGTGAGCAACTGAAGCATGTCTGCAAAGTTAGCTGTGCAGTTGTGGCATTGACAATGGCCTGTTGGCTGGATTTTTAAATGTCCTCACTGATTGACATAATGCAGGAGTCATAACCATAGAGATCTTTACAGAGACATTGGTTTTAGAAAGTATTTGTTTTTTGTCACTCTAGAGCATTGAATCATACAGCTACTTGACCTACATGCAGGTAGATTGAGGTAATATAACATATTACATGATGAATAGACTCAAAGTTGGGACTAAATCACCATTGTGAGATGTTTTGATAATATGGGGCATTTTATGGTGTGCAGTAATTCTCAGTATCTATATGCTGGCTTTCTGGCTTTCTGAGCAGTGTATGTAGCTACATTTACACTGTCAATAACATATTATTATTTCATTAATTTTATTTAATTTTTTTAACGAAACCTTTTTGGATCGATCTTTATCGATTACTTCACTGTG
>JAPXVT010000012.1:19926744-19938520 GCA_029823135.1 Acanthurus reversus
GCATTTATTTAAACGCCGCTTTAAAATAGCTCAACAAACGTAACATTTTAAACTTCACGAAGGTATGATTTATTGCAGGACTGTTGCTTTCGGCTGCACCTAATCTGGCAACTGTGTACCTAATAATCTGGCAACGGAGTGTATATCACACAGGGCTGAATACAGTACTGAGAGAGTGCAGCAGCTGGACCTGCAGTCCCCATTCACTTCTTAAAGGAGGGAGAAAAACGTCCCCGCAACAATAGACACACTCCCACAGACGCACATACACAGTGCCCTAACCTCAACCCCCTCCCCCTTCTTCCCTCCCGTCACCCGCCACCCCAAAATCCCCCTCCCCCTCCTCAGTAATTGTGTCCATTGACGCTTTCCAGAGGCGCGATCCCTGCGCTGTCGCTCCTCAGTGGCGAGCGGCGTTTGGCTGCGGTGACGGGGGGAAAGGCGACCCTCAATTTATTAGACACTCCGATGGAGACACCTCTGCCACTGACACGCGTTAGAGTGAATCAGACCTTTAAGGCAGGAGCTATCTCTCCACCCTTTGCAGCCTCTTTTTTTAGTGTGTTTATCTACAAGATAGAGGCAGAGAGAGAGAGAGAGAGTGAAGGAGGGAGTGTGAGAGAGAAGGAGCATGACCGGGGGAGCCGGGAAGGGAGGAGGTGACAGACTCGTCGTGCTGGTGATCATATTCTGTTTTTCTTCTTTCATCTGTCATGCAAACCAGTGGTGACTTTCCCAGTAATGACAGTGTGACTGAGCCGCGTTGGAGGAGCGTTCGTCTCTCTCAACCTGCAGCAGCTTCCCACTCATATTATGGTAAGATTCGCGTCGCCAGCAGCTTGCGTGGAGTCTGTTGACTGCTGGCGTCTGACAATGTCAACACCTTTTTCCTCTGCGGTAGCAATCGGATACGTGTTTATGTTTACTCTGTGCAGTGGACGTAGTCTCCACTACATCGCATGCTATTTTTACCAAAATCTCATCTGGGAGGTAAATTATTCAGTGTTTTCATGATGCAGTGAGTGGGACTTGCTGCTGAGGAAATACCCACGCAGTTCATTTAGATTAGCTGCTTTTTTTTTTTCCCACACTGAGGCTGCATGTGCTAAGATCTGAGATGTTTAAAGAAAAGAAAAGGGCAGCATTTTTATTAATTCATTCTTGTTGACTGTTTTGTTCCCTGTAAACGTGGGCACACGCGGCGTAAGGATTTAACCAATTTGGCATCAACTCACGTAAGAATCGAGTCATTTTATCTCTCTTTTTGCCAAGTTGGTCGTCATTTGAAGTGCAGATTGAATAAGCCTGATGAAACGCCTGAACAACCCATCTACTGAACGATCAAATTGATTTCTCCCAATTTGGATAATTTGCTCGGCTGTCCTACAGTTTGAACAGCTCCAGTCAAAATTTTCTCATTGCTGCCTTCAAAAGACTTTTTTAAAAAAGTGCTTCTTTGGTGTAATATCTTGCATGTGATACAGTGTAATGTAAAACTGTCATCTGAAGACTGCCAGTATATAAAACTGAACTTGGCGACGGAACAGACAGAACAGGCTGTCTGCATCTTCCAGACATCTGCGTCTCCACATTTCTTCTTTCTTCCAACTTTGCATCTATAATAGAATTGCACAAAGCCACACTGCCTTTCTCTCTTATTGTCAACATCGAGAACGCAGCCATCTTGTTTTAATAAACTTTATTGGAATTGTCATAAGATGTGCCAAGCAGGGGTACAATGCTTACATTCAGTGTGATCAGCCACGTCAAGGCTGGTTAATTGATCTGACAGTGTAAAAATCGGAGGTTCTGGCAGTGCAAATATAAGATCAATATGATCATAAAGTGTCCAGCTTTAAATGTGAGTTTGTCTTTTCCTGGCTGGCTGTTGTCAGGAGTCCATAAATCTCCCCTCAGAGGGGAAGGAGTGGCATGTCCTCCAAGTTTGGACTTTTTTCCTTCACTATGCCACAAGTTGCTCTTTTTTACCAGACACTGAAACAATAGGTGGTTATTTTGCTTGTTTGGTAGCATCGAGCTAAGATAAATCAAAGCTAGCGTACATGTCTTTTATAGCTATCACTCCACTCCTTTGCAGGTCACTTTCTCAGCAGTGCACAGGTCGAAACATCTCTGTTATCATCATGTGACCTTGTTCAAACCACCAGCTGCAAATTTCCTGCAGCACTGTTCCATTTCTCTTTGATGTGCGCTGCATTCAGTGTTGTGTCGAGCGCCAGCATCCAGGCACTGCATCACTGTTTGCGTGAGAAGGCAGGAGTTTAAATTGGGGGTTTGGGTAAGGAACTCCTCGCTTTGCAGGAAAACATTACATAGCTCATCACAACAACGAGCATGGGACATATTTCATATAAAGCCCTCATGCTTGGGTGGATTGCCACATTGTGCAAAAGCATGAACTCTTGCATATTTCAAGAACTCAGTAATGTAAGGAAATGTCATTTGGAAATGGATTTATTGTGGTCGCACAGAAGAAGGCTGTGACGTGTAATCCATAACATTCTGGTGTACAGTAGCCTCTTTTTTATAGCTCAAAGAATTTAAATTTGGCAGATGTTCCTGCACTTTCACCCTCATTCATTCACATGCCTCACTCACATATCTCTGAATGTCTTTCTGCGACGTTGGCCTTTTAAAAAATTTCCCATAAACACAGCGGCTAAGAGACCAGGAAAAATGGAACTAAACTGATTACAGGAGATTACTTGGGTGTATACAGCTAATGCCTGTTTCAGCACTGAAAACAGACAGACAAAAGTTCAATGAGCTGCTTTTAGACAGGAAAATCAAGGAGACAGGCTGACAGGTTAACAAACGCATTAGAGCATCAGTTCAAGCTCAGAATGAAGGGGTGTTGTTGTGTGAAGAAGGTGAAAGAAAAGTGGGGAAAAGGAGGCACATCAGCCTGCAGAGCGACACAGACAGACAGACAGACAGACAGACTGCTGGCTGGCTGGCTCCTCAGCTGCTTGTCGACTGTCTGTCGAGGTTTGGGGCTGATAGGATTGGGTGGAGTTGACACCGTACATCCATTTCGATGGCTCCCTGCATTTGTAGCTGACAGCTACAAACCCATTAGGCCCTCTTTGGTTAATCAGTGTTGGATTATTAACTGAAATAGTTCATTTTACAATGCATATGATTTAAAAGCTTCAAGTCTGAATTGAATATAACCTCTTTATCTGCTTATAGAAACCAAATCTAAATCTGACAGCTCACAGTCTGTCTTATGCCAGTATGTTAACATATCACAGGGTATAATCTATAAATCTAACGTGCAGCTATCATAATCTTTAAAAGGCAGATAAGCTGGAGAGCTAATGCCAGGTTTTAGAGGTTGCTCATCAGGCGGCAGGACACAGGATGTGCCGCGCCTTGTCGTCTCATTAAAATTTCAAAATCAGATTGCTGCCAGTCAACATCTGCTGCTTCATGTGCATTCACAAATGTGCATCATTAGCAGAGGTGTGTTTTAAACAGAAGTCATTGTCGAACCATCTCGATGACGTGGTATTTTTCTGATCTTTTTGATGAAAATATGAAGCTGGACGATGATCAGCTGCAAAAATCCATTAGAGCATCAGTTCAAGCTCAGAATTTAAGGGTGGTGTTGTCGTCCCCTCATTGCTTCTCAGTCACACAATGCATCGCTCATCAGTGACTGGATTCAGACTGTCTGTCTGCAACCCAGAGGATTTCTTGGTGCACTCTATTTATGCTGGCTGGCTGGTTGGCTGCCTTGGTAACTATGGTAACAGTATCCCCCAGAAAGTTGCAGAGACCCAGTCTTGCTAGGCTAATTGTGAGCAAGTGAAGCATGTCAGCAAAGTTAGCTGTGCAGTCCCAGCATGGACGACGGCCTGTTGGCTGGATTTGTCCACCCACATAGGTTGACATAATGCAGGAGCCACAAAAGAAGCACAATTTGCTCAGATCTTTGTTTTATAAAATACGTCTCTCATTAGAGGGCATTTAATTATGTCGCTACTAAATAGCTGACCGTCAGCAGATAGAACACGATAATGTAGGCTACATTAGGGCCTGACCGATAGTTTTTTGTTTGTTTGTTTGTTTGTTATTTTTGGGGCCAACCCCAACATCCGGTAGGTGTGGTTATGAAATACTTGTGACAATATCTTACATTTCAACAAACTTTATTTCAAATATCAGTGCACTGAATAGTAAACACTTCACTTATTAGTTATTATATGATGGACCACCCTCTACTGGACAAACGAAGTAAAAACACTAATTTAAATCACTTGTCCAAGCATTTTTTCAGGCCTTCAAACCAGTTTTAATGTCCGTTTATATCGGAAAACATTAATGTTGATACTGTTTTGTTTGCAATAGACCATTATTGGCCGATATATCTGCAAACCGATCCATCCATCAGGCCCTAATGTACATAATTTAGGATGAAAAGACTTAAAGGTTGGGAATAAATCCGTGTTTAAATGATACAGAGACATGTTGTGCAGTAACTATCAGTATAATTTTCATATTTTTCCAATTTCCCAAAACAGAAATGTCACAAAATGTACTTACTCCAAATTTTATGCATTGTCATTCTCAGAGTTGAACCACACTTGCACGCAACCCGAGCTGTCAAATGCAACTCCTCTGTAGGTCATGAACTTTATCTGTAGTGGGGTAAGGGGTTGGGGTTATGAATAAGTGATTTATTCTTTAACTAATGTTGCTTTTTTTTCCTCTCTTGTAGATTGGTGTTGTGACATTAGTCACCGGGCCTCTCCCTCAACCATTTCCAGTTGTGTGAAGACAAGTGAAAAGCAGTTTTAATGAATCAGTATTCGCTAGCCGACGCCATGACAGACAAGTAAGTGGGTCTATCCTTTTCAAAGGTGTGTTTGTGTGCGTGTTTGTGAAGAGCCAGCTGTACCGTGGCCTTTTGTTTGCTGTGAAGTAAGACTATGATGTTGTCTCTTGTGATTACACTTCTCTCGCTCTGCACAAGATTGTCTCCTGGAAGTGTTTGTGAGAGTGTGTCAGCATAGAATTGAAGGGGAGTCGGGGGGCTCTGGTAGCACAGAGAGAAGTGTGTTGTGGTAAGGGGGGGGGCGTTGGTATAAAGACAGTCTGTTTTGCCCCCGAAGACGTATGACATTTGCATCAGGGCTGATTTGCATTCTCGTTCACTGTGCTGGTATGTTGCTGCTGCTGTTAGTTAGTCTTTATTTCCCTGACAAAACACAGTCGTTTAAAGGGGTTTGAGCCTCTGCTGCGCTGCCTCTTCCTTTCACTCCTGTGTTCCTTCCTTTTACTTTGCTGTGGTTCCTTCTTCATCTTTTCCCTTCCCCCTTTTCATTTTGGACCCCGTTCTCTGTGCTCCCTATCTCTTTTCTCTTTTTTGTCTCTTTTGTCAACTTTGCCTTTGTCTCCGTGCGGTGTTTGTTGGGATTTTATGTATAGAGGACGGAGAGTTTGGGCGCAGTAAGCAAAATAATCTGCTGTCAGTGTTCATAATAAGCGGAATAAGTGGTGCGGGCCAGTCAGCTGAAAGGGATAGGCGCAAAACACGGTGAAGGCCAAACAAGGCCAGTCCTATTATATGCTTGAGTTACAGAAAATGAATGGGGCAGTTTGTTTAAAAAAAAAAAAAAAAAAGTTCAGGCTGCAAAAAACAGAATAAACAGGTTGTTTTAGAATGATGAATTGCAGTGATCATTGCATGCATAAAGTTTTCAAGGTTGTGGTGGTCGAGGTGGATGAATTTAGATTGTTGCATTTCAGTTGACTTATTATTCATGCACCTGTTGACCCTCCTGAGAAAGACAGAGAGAGAGTGGGAGGTCTAGTGATTCATTCAGTCTTTTTATGAAACAAGCCACAGGGTAACACTGACTAACACCAGCACGCTATATTGTCTAAATTAAATATCATGCATCATGCCTGTAGTTGTTTAGTAGAGCTGGATAATGCTATGTTTGCCCAGAGGGGAATTTTTCTTGCAAATTAGAAGCTTGCACCACTTTAGCCATTCCCTTAAGGATGCATTGCAATTCTTTTTTGCAGAGCCAGATGTTTACACTCGGAAATTTTAAAGTGTTTTGGCTGAAACCTAAAGGAAAACAAGAAAAAGATGTTCTTCAGGCTCTGCTGGAGCGAAAGAAAGCCAAGTCAAGTGAAGTTTGGGAGCTTCTAAGTAAGTGATGATGTTGTTGACAAGCTGTCCCATTGGATGAAAGGTATCCCAGCAACCGAAAAGGGGCCAAAGGGGGGGGGAGGCGGTAAGTTTAGTGTGTGCGAGATGCTAGTCCATCTTGTAGGATGATTGTTTGTCGGGGAAGAATGATAAATGTTACGCCAAAAGGAAGTGAGGGGAGAAGTTGGAGGACGTGCCCCCCAACAGTGATGGCGAACAAAGCCCCCCTCAACATGGGACTACTTAAGATTCATACAAAGGCAGAAGAAGACAGCTACTTATTTTCCCTACACACACACACACACACACACACGCATGCATGGTCACCCTTTTTTTCTCTAGCTTGCTCTTGTGCAAACATTTACACATAGCCGGATATCGGTGGACATTCTTGCAGATATGTGCATTCCAGTTGGCATTCCCAGATACATTCCAGCCTGCAAACATGCTGGCATTTTTCATCAAAGTGCATATGCACGATCTTCTCATTTGTTCAGTACGAGAGCATTGCGTCTGTGGTTCCCATGCAGATGTTGCGATGGATGCAAAGGCTGATTGTTCAACACCAGGTGGTCTCTTGCCTCCTCAAAAATGAACCTGTTTCAGATGGAGGATTTTAACTTCAGCCTCCTTTTCCTCATCACAGGATGCTCTGTGATGAGGAAAGTAGATTTGCTCCGTGGCGCCTGTAGACGGAGATTCTTTTCTGCTAAAATTCAAGCCTGCATAATCCTCTTCAACACACTGCTTTGTGTGCATGTTTGTGTGCAAAAGTGCAGGCTCAGTTCGCCCTCCAACCAGGATTTAAATCAACAGGAATTTCAGAGTTTTTGTTTTCATTCAAAATGATTTGCACCAGGGTTCATTGTGTTGCATCATATGCGAATGTAGGGCAGAAAAACAATGGACCAAACGCATAGAGAGAATGTAGTCGTATGAAAATATGCCAGTTGACATGTTGTTTTGTCCAAAACATAAAAAGTGCAGATCTCTCAGCTGTGAGTTGGACCTCCAGCTGGGTGCCTCCGTTCCCGTTCTGTGGGGGAAAACACCAAAGCAACATGGAAGAAATTGTTGTTCCTTAAGCCCTCGAGTCATACGTTCATGTTTCTTTATGCAATCCATCGCCCTCCTACTCATTTCTCCTCGTTCTTCTCTTTGTCCTCTCTCTTCAACCGCTGTACGAATTTGCACGCTTGAATATCCTCTCGCATAGCAAACCCTCTTCCTCTGTCCCTCTCGTTTTCCTTCCCTCCCCCACCTGTGGTGGTGCACGCTGACAACCCTGTCAGAGACTTAGATGTTTATAGACGGACAGTAAGGGTGGCTGCACAGAAGAGAATGAGTGTGTGTGTGTGTGTGAGTGTGTATGTGGTGGGCTTGGGGCCTTTTACTGGAATGACCACGGTGTCATAGAGATGAGAGGCCTTTCCCAGCCTTCTGTGTATCTGTTTGCTTTGTGTATCTATATCAGTCCCACATGTGTGTATTCATGTCAGCCTCAGGGAGTAAAGTTTCAAAACCTCCATTTGAAGCTACTTAAGAGCTTCTCTAACCATCACTTATACAAAACTGCGACATGTATGCTAGTTAGAAAACTGCTTAACTCACAAATGTTTTTTCAGAAGTCGCGTCCTTGAGAGGAACCACATTTTAGACTGAATACAATAACTTTTTAAGTGAAGGGCACCAAAAAAAAAAGCCAGCGTAGACTTGCTAAATTGTATCTATCAGTTTATTCAAAATCCACATGAACCGCTCGTCACGTCGACACTGATTTGATCCAACGTACAAGACTTGGAAATATGTCACTTAAAAAAAAATTGGTTCGCCTGTTACTTACATTATTTCCTTCTTCCAAAATGGTAATAAACAACACCAGGGGCAAATTTCAAGAGCTGAGTTTTCATTAAAAATAAATTATGACTGGTGCGGTAACCGCATGCCAAGTGAATCTGAGCGCACAAGGCCTCCTCGGTTACCATATGCTTTGTAGAAAAGCAATATTTTATTTAAAGTGAAAACTATCACCAAAAAGAAGTTCTTAAGAAATTTTTAAGCATTTAGCTTATTTCTGAGGCAAAACTGAGCTCTGAGGAAAATTAAAAAGCCAAAGGCTGACAGTAATAAATCTGTTTTTTCGTAAGTTTGGGGACAATAAAGATTTTATGGATGGAGTTGGTTGTGAGTTGGTTGGTTATTTCCCGACAGGTAAAGTGAAATGACTTTACCAGTGCTTAGAGACATAAGGCACCGATTGAAATGGCAGTCATGAGATATTAAAAAGCTTGAGTTGGGGCCTTTCTCAGCTAGGAAAATCAGGTGTCACAGTGAAATCGAGCTCAATAGGCCGTCCTGTCAGTATGTTTACCATAGGCAGGGTTTCTGAAGTAGGGTCTTTTAATAAATTTGTTCTGGCTTGAAAAGTCTTCAAAAGGCCAGCTTTTCCTGCTCCACATTCAAGTCCACTCATCAATTAAAAAAACTCAGACCCGTGACATCTCCACTTCCTCTCTGTGCCCCCTCCAGACCTCGGTGTCAGCAGGGCGTGGTTTGGGGGCACCGCTAGTTTTGCACCCAGACTCGACAGCCACTCAGGACATCCTGAATTGAGACGTGAAGGCGTGGCGTCATTGTGTCATTAGGATTCGTGGGTGCATGGTCAAAACTCTGTATCAGCTGTCACGAGGTTTTGTGGGAGCCGAGGGAAGCCGAGTCAAAGTGCTTCCTAAGGATGTCGAGGGGGACGCACCCTTTGGCCTACGGCTCATCAATCTTACCCGACTGTCATCTTCTCCGAGCCGGGCATTGACGCTGTCAGAGGAGGGCGAGGGACAGGGACTCTTGCTCCGTTTGTTTGTGCTTGCTTGCATACATGCATTTTGTCTGTGTGTGTGTGTGTGTCTCTAAATGAGAAAGTGACAGGAGAGTGGGAGGAAGTCTGGGGAAAGATGGACAGGGGTGATGCATCGTGCATAATGAGGGTAGGGCTGCAACAGTGAGAGATTTTTAGGGTACGATTCCCGTCTCAGAAAACATTAGGGTTGCAGTATTGTGGTATGAGAAGGGTTTTTGTGGTTGGATGAACACTTTATTATAATTTCACAGATTACTCTTTATTTTTTCTGCTAAATATATACAGGACTGAACAATTAATTGAACTTTTATCAAAATCGCAACTGCAGTTCTCAGATAGCAGGGAAGCACAGTAGTGGAGATGGAGAAATTTTTGTCAAAATACCATTTTAATTGAAACATTGTGATGCTGCAGAGTTGTCCTGGCTTACACATTGTAATCTACAGACCTAAGAAAACATCTTTGTTCCGTACAGATTCCTGCAAAAAATCTCAACGTAATCATTCAATTGTGTTTTTCAGTAAAAATGGAAATAATGATCATTCCCTCTAATACCACAGATCACATGGCAGTTGCAATATTAGTCTAAATAATCGCATTTAGATATTTTTTCAAAACCATTGCAACCATAGATAAACTGATTTCCTAATAGATTTCTAATAGAATTGTAGAAAAAATTTGATTTTTTTTGTTTAGGAACACAAGTGCGGTAAAATTCAAAACCACAGATAAGCAAATTTACATGGTAAGGTAACCATCAATTATCTCGGTACACCACTGCAACCCTAATTGAAGGAGTGCACTGTCGTAAAGTGGATACACTGCAGCTATTAAGCGTGGCTCTTGACCTTGATCTAGATGAATTACCAACCTCTGTGGCTTTGGGAAACTGATGGTAACCTTGAAACTGATCCAAAGTGCTGTGCTATTATTCCCGGTCAGCTGCAATCCATACTTGATGACTTAAATGCAATAAGAAATATTAATCTGCATAAATATTCTCCACCGCAACCGACTCATCACAGGATACTGCAGCCGCAGTTTATTATCGTGGCACCAGAGGAAAGACTGGAACATACAGTTAACGGTCATTCACGTCCAAAACTTTTTTGGGCCGTTAAAAACGAACTACCCACAGTTGTCGTCTGGTGTGTATCATCTCTGCTTAATGTAATCTGATTATTCTTTTATACTGTAGAGCAGGGGGCCTGCATTACAGTAGCTTACCCCACCAGGCAAATGCTAATGAATCTGCATATTTGGGTTGATTTGGGTGACCTGAATTCAGTTGTCTGGAAGATTTGTCTCCTTGTTCTGGGACAGCATTTGTTGCTTCACCAGCAACATCTTTTTCTGACAGCTTAAGTCTTTTATCCATTGATTTGTCTGACTTTTGTTAGTCTTTATTTATGTATCGATAAGAAATATATTGAAGTATAGTTAATTAAGCATTGATTCTCTGTTAAAGTCTGTTAGAAATTGAGTCACAAGCTCACCTATAGTCAAGGCATAGTAAATATGGAAGTCCTTGTTTTCCACTCAAACAGAGCTGGATTGTAGTGGACTGTGGGAATAAAGCTTGTGTACTTGTGCAGGGAGAATGTATTCAGCCTTGTTGTAAAGGTTTTCATTTTGCTCAGGGAAGCAGTCTAAGGGAACAGACTGGAAAGTGCAGTGAATGGAGGCCCAACCATCTGTCACGATGGCAATAAGAAGATTTCTACTTTCCCTCCCTTTGACTTATGAAATCTTGTTTTTTGTGCACAAAGAAGAAAAGCAAAAGAATTTTTCCAGCTGACTGTTCTGTTACTGCTGGTACAGATTATTCCCAAAAGTCTTTGTTCTCGTTTGGATTCATTAGTGATGCACGACTCACGTGCTGACACTGTACAAAACTGTAAAAGCCCTGGAAACCTGTTTTCTCAGTTGGCTTCTTTTAGGGAGAAACATGGTTGGAAATGCAAAATGGGGACACAAATTTTCTGCCAAAATTCTAACAGATTTTGTTGTTTTCACTTGAGAGATTTTTAGTGGTTTGACGTCGGCAAGCCTTGGTTAAAAGAAAAGGAAGTCGCATATCGCTCAATCAAAATCTAAAGACAGTGTTTTGGTTGTTTGCTCCAGTTTCAAGTGCTGCCACTCAAATGTAATCAAACCACAATGACACAGTTCTCATGAAGAGGAGGGTTTTAACCATTTTAGTTGTAATAGTTGTAGCATGATAATCCTTTATTGATTCGCCCGATCGTAACATATAAATAATTGAAAGTGTGCAAAATAATTATAGCATAAAATCTCAGTGATGACAGATAATTAATCACTTGTATGTGGTGAAGTCCTGACATTTTATCTTGCACTATCAACAGATAAAGGTTTTCATTTATCCAGTAAATATATGAGCATCTTCTGCATGAACCCTAAAGACTTAAAACCCTGATTTTTCCTCCAGCAGCACCATGTGGTTTTAATTGGAGGTTTTGGGGTAAAATGTCTCGACAGCTGACTTGTGCACGCATTCACATTCACTTATAAAATGGGCAAATATTTGCTGTTTCTTGCTACTTAGATGTGACAGTTTGTGGTTTTTCTTTGTTATACATGCTAACTAAAGGAATATCTTCGAGGTTTGGACTTGGTTTAATTTGACATTTTGCTCACAAATTATTGATAATTCAAGAGAAAAATTCAGCCTTGAGAAAAGTGCTTAAGATTTTTAAGCATTCAGACCAAAC
>JAPXVT010000012.1:20047570-20059369 GCA_029823135.1 Acanthurus reversus
TGCTCTACTTAAAAAAAAAATTAATGTTTGTTTCCTTTTGTTTTACATTGATCCTTTTTTTAACACTTAAACGTAACAACCTTTGTCCAAAATAAAAATTATCGGATGCAGGCTTATTTATGTTTTTATAGTTTTTAAAAATGTGTGTCTAATCCACCTCCCTTTCGTAATGAAATGTTATTTTATCCTTTTCCTACAATAATAGTTTGATTACTTTTGTACAGTTAAATCATATGTTTTACATTCAGCATTGTGACCAAATCAACATTGTAACGATTACAATAAGTCCCCTCTGGATGTTGATTTATATTTTCTTGCATTAAAATACTTTTTAGTTTAAAAGCCTCATCTTATTCTACTTCAGAGGACATTGTGGAATTATGTACTTTCTGAATCAATAGCATTTTAGACAATTTTTTTGATAAATTATGCACATAACATACATAACAGCATTCGGATATATTTTCCTCATTAGCAGTGCCAAACTATTTGCCACTTCTTAAATGCTCTCAAGATATTTGTAAACATTCACAGGGCAGAAACAATTATTCAACATGACATCTGTGAAATTTTTAGTCAGACTGTTTTCCAAAAAAATAAAAACTAAAAGTCTGTTTTACTACGGCCACATCAGCAGGCTTCAAAAGGTCCATTGATCTCACTCTTTCACTTTTTAAAAAGGTGCTTTAGCTTCCTGCAGCAGAACAGACAAAGACATTAAAGAGACTTTCTTTCTTGTCTTTTTGTTTTTTCTTCAACAGATACACAGTTCACTTGGCTGACTCAGGGATGGGTGGAGCTCGCTCGAGTCTCATGGTCCAGGGGTCAGAGGTTGAAGCATAAAATGGAGAGTGGGTAAGTACTTCTTCTCCAGCCAGGGCAAAGGCAAACACTCCTCTCTGCCTCCCTGCCCCTGCCTTCTCCTCCTCTGGGACGTGCTTCCCATCTGCTCGCCGTTCCTCCCTGTTCTCCCTGTTCACACCGTCCCCACCCGTAAATCCCAAACCTCTGTTGCTGAGGCCAAGCATCTCCCCGAGTCCATGATTCTTGACTCCCTGGTATGCATGACTTAACCCGTTCTCCTCAAACCGGTTGGTAGTGGCGGCTGGGGGACACAGGAAGTTGCTGGTTGGTGTGGACCGCCAAGCAGCTGGCTTTCTTCCTCGCCGGGGCCGGGAGATTCGGCAGCTCTGCCTCTTGATGTGTCGATGTAGGTGGTCAGACCGTGTGAAACTTTTGTAGCAGTGCTCGCACTGGTATGGACGAACACCCGTGTGGATGCGCAGGTGGTTCTTCAGGTCATAGTTGTGGACAAACTTAGAGTTGCAGTGAAGGCAGATGTAGGGCCGCTCACCTGTGTGCTTCCTCATGTGAATCTTGAGCTTGTCTTGTCTGAGAAAAGAACAAAACCACATGTTTTCATAGAGTGTTTTGTAAGTATAAAAATTAACACATGAATGATAACACTTCACTTATTTACATTTAAGATCTGGTCTAATATAAGTGGATTTAAAAGTCAGTTCAGATGATTTGTCTCCACTGACTTTATTAAAGTTCTGCCCTAAATACAGGTGGAAAATAAGCCAAAGCAAGAGTATGTAGGTGAGTGAGTTATCACTAATGCAAAGAAACCAGCGGAGGGGGCTTTCCACTTCAAGCTCTTTGATATTTAGATCTGGTGAAAACAGATTAACCTCAGCCAGAAGAGCATGGGGTACTTTTCCGCTTACCCAGCTCTTTTACATAACCTAGGGCTTTGAAAACACACAAGAACATTGAGATCTCTAGATAACCTCTGTGTCGCGTGTGAAAATGAAACACTGAAAGTGAAGTGATGATGATTTGATAAGAAGTGCTGCTGCACATACCTGGTAAACCGTACTTCACAGATAGTGCACATGTACGGTTTCTCTCCCGTATGTGTCCTCATGTGTCGTGGCAGTTTCCCAGCTCCTTGGATGACCTTGTTGCAAATTGGACACTGCTGTGATGCTTTGGGCTTCATCTTCCTCTCCTCTTCCAGTTGCCAAGGTGGGAACAATGCTCCTAGGTGGGATGTGGAGCTCAGAAAGTTCAGGTATGACCGAAAGTCAGCTTCGTCCTTTATCGGACCGAGAGCGTGACCTTCTGACGGCACTGACCCAGTGTTCATGGTGCTGCCTAAACCTGAATTGACAAACTCTTTCAGGAGGCTTCCATGTAGCAGACTGAGCGGGACCTCCTCCTTCATCTCCTCCTTTATGATCTCTCTTTTCACAGCTAGATCAAGGGGAATGGAGGCCTCAAGTGGTGCGGGGTTAGGGAAGGCTTGGGGGAGCCTGGTTTGCGGTGAGGCTCCTGCGTGGGGAAGCTGGTGATGGCTAGGGTCTAGAAGCTGCTTTGGGAAGGCTGGGAACTCAGCAGCCCACATGGAAGGGTAAAAACCTGGGAGGAGAGGGGAGAAGTTGGCCCTCCTGTCCAGTGTTGACATCCGGGGGTACAATCCCTCCTGAAGGAGGGACTCAATGGAGAAATCCTTCAAAGCCCGACTCTCCATACTCTCCTGCAACACAAGACAGCTCATGAGTTTTTTTAAACAAGGAACAGTCATTTAAAGTCTTATTTTAGTCTTTAAAATACAATGTTAGTTACAGAATTTACAAAATTTCCAATATCCGCTGTACCTGTTTTCCTCTCATTGTGTCTGGAGACTGGGACTGGGACGACAGGTCAAACTGCTGGTGGTATGCGGAGGTGCTTGGAGGCGGGGAGTCCTCCGTCCCATGGGGTGTCTGTTCCCCCCTGCTTTCAGATGACTGTGCTGACCTCTCACTGACATTATCCTCTTCATCCTGCTCGTCCTTCCTTGACCCAACTTCCTCCTCCTCATCCTCTTCTTCTTCCTCCTCCTCATCTTCCTCTGCATCCTCCTCTTCCTCTTCATCCTCTTCTCCCTCCCCTGCTCTCCCTCCTCCGCCGCCTCCACCTCCGCTGTCCATTATCTCCAGGCAGACATTGATGATACAGGGGATCTCCAGCATCTGCGCTGCGTTCAGGATCTCTTTAACGTTGGATGCCGTCACAGTCAGAGTAGAAGTATATGCAAACTCCAGGATGGCTGTTAGAGACTCTGGAGCCACAAAGTCGATTTCGTACACAGCTGCTGCGTGATGGTGGTCCCCACCGTCAGTGGTGGTCACTGTGAAGAGCTTTTTGAAGTACTGGCTGCAGGCTGCCAGAACTGAGCGGTGAGTGCGATACTCCTGGTCACGTACAATGAGGATGACATCGCAGAGCAGACCATCTCGACGCTGTTCATTGAGGCTGCAGAGGACATCAGTGCTGTGATTCGGGAAGGGGATCCCAATCAGGTCCTCTTCTCTGTGATGAACCATTCTCCTCTCTCTATCTCTGCTGGTTATCTAGATGGAAGGCAATAACAATGAGCTGTTTAGCGACACTTGAATATGAAAGTCAAACTGAAAAGTTTGACCTATTTTTTGGAACCCACATTCGGCTTTCAAAGCCTACATTTATCCTCTCTTGTAATTTCATTTTCACTAAAAGTCTTGTCACTTGTGCTGTGCTTCTGATGTAACCTCATTATGTTGGAGAAAGCGATGCATCGGTTGTTCCGGAAGATAACCCCCTTGTAATCTTTCAAAAGCCTATAACTGCATTTAACAATCACACCATTTGAAAATATATCTAAAAAAAATATTTTACACTCTTTGGTGTGACTGGATCCAAAAATATTCAGTCTGCCTCAAGAGAAAAAGATTTTTAACACATTTCACAAGTTGTGACACTATTTTCTAATCCAAAACGACGAGAGTGACATATGTCCTACACAAAAATATGGCTGTTATGCAAACAATTGAACTAATTAAAACTAACATTGATATGGATGATACACGATAATAAAACTCAAAAAAAATGTTTATGTTGTACATATTGTCTTCTGATCTTTCTTGCAAAGGTGATTGTGATCTCCTGTAAAAGTGAAGCTCTACAAACAAATTAACAAGATAGTATGTCAGAAGGGCACTGTCTTGATTTGGATCATAAAAAAGAGGTATGACTTTGAAGAGGAGTAAAACAAATAGTTTAAATTGTGCAGCCAATATAATAATTTATGCTTTAATCAGACAGAGGAGTCTATAAAAATTGAAAAGAAAATGATATAAGGATCAACTTAAACATGTCCTCTCCTGTGCAAGTCATTTTCACAAAGACACAAAGGACTGAGTGGCATGGTTGGTTTCTCGCTCCCTTAGCAAACAGTCAGTCATAACATAACATTTTCGTTATCGCAGTAATGAAGCAATACTTGATTTTTGTCAGCAGGGATTCTCCTGAGGAGGAAGTGCTGACAGGAAGGTGATTAAGAAGATAATGAAATAGGATCTAAAACACTGATTTTAAAAAGTGTAACAGGAGTGGTCCACAGCTCGCCTTGCATCTGCACCTCAGTTTGAAAATGGAGTGTCACTGATGAGAAGCAGCATTCAGTCATTAAACAAAGGATTTTCATTTGAATAGATTGAAGCTCTTAACTGAAGCTGATATTGTTAACACAATGAGTGACAGTCCTGCTTTATTAAAATATACTGTAGGCATGCTTGTTTGTGTGCCATCTGTGCAGCAACGGCAACAAGTGGTAAATACAGCATGTCTCATTTTGAGCAAATATCACATCGGGTAATATTTATTCTTGACTGTGTTATTACAATTTCTTGTAGGAATGCATTGCAACTGTGCCAGTTAGGGAAACCCGTCATCTTGATATAATATTAAATTAAACCAAACTTTTTTTTGTTTGATACTTAAACATGCAATGAAGTTTGATAATAAGTGCGTGAGGGTTACAGTGATAATGTGTGTAAAGTCCATCTTTATTGTCTGTTTCCACCAGATATGAACACGAAGCAAGCTGATACCCTCGTTTAAACAATACAGTGTGTGATTGGGATGTGGTGAGAAATGTAGAGAACAACAAAGGAGGTCAGATTGTACTCTAGATACTGTATCCTGTCAAAATGCTTACTTTGCAGCCTGCCCTCTCCACACTCAACTGATTCACAGCGCAGTGACTTAGAGCTTGATATGGCAGATGATGCCTCGACGCACAGACAAAATTTCTGTTCACTTTTCTTAAAACCCCTTCGTTCCACAGCTGTCTGAGCTCCTACCTGTTGATTCACTGTGCTGTTGTTTACAGTTACGGTGATAAAACCTCGTCTGGCAGAGTGCTCATTCATTCACTTCTATGAATAGAGCTTAAACTTAGCCGTCCACACTTGGTGGTCACTAGAGGCATGTGTAGATAAATACTTTGAAGCGGGCTCGCTCACCGCAGCTGCATTGTTGACTGGCTCTAAATGGGCCAGGGCTGAAGCCACACAGACTTGCACACACGCACACACAAACAAGCACACACACAACAAGTGTCTTGCTTTTCCTTTTGTACTGCAGCGAATGTCACCATAGCGGGAAAAATATTAAAAAACAGTTGCAGAAAATCCCTTAGTTCACCTGCAGGTATACAACTTGGATACCAATCTTACATATAGTTTATTCTTGTCGATCTTGTTGCTAGGTGACTGTTGCTATGTTCATGCCATTGATACAGTGTGGACATAATTAAAATGTCTATAGAGGGGGTGGTGGTATAGGATATAGGCCCGCAGACCCACTACACAGAACTACCTCGATGGGAAACTGGAACAAAAGAGCAACAGAGAAAGTTGCAGTTGTCAGCTGATGACATTATACATTTAAAATAGAAATAATGAATTATAAAAGGAAAAGGGATTTTATCTGTATTAAATGTCATACAGATCCTGCATTATAAACTCTGGTAACACACAGCAGTTTCAAACTTTTCTCAGCGCTTCTGTTGTGTCCTCTGCAGATTAATGTTTCCTCCACAAAGATAGGATGATATCCTTTTGCTATTATATTTCACACCATGTGCACAACATCCATAAAAGTAATTGCATGGGTAAAAGGTGAGAGAATCTCCAGTCAGGGAGTAAGGGAGAGATCAGATGGCCCTAAAAGTTCCCTAACAGGTTGCACAAACACCAGCGGAGGGGCCCCTCCCTGTAACAGCCTGCCAAGGCAAACAATAGTGCAGAGCTTGGAACAACACCGAGTGGATAAGAGGGAGAGAAAAAGAGTCTGACTGGGAGGGCTCGAACGAACCCACTGTCATTCGTTTGCTCTCAACCCATCCCACCCACTCGTGGAACTGTAGGACACGTGCTGCTGTTGCTGTTTGCTCGTCTGGTGCCCCAGCAAGCACCACTCCCCTCAGTTCCCACTGTTTGCCTGCCACCAGCTAGTGCTAGCTCTTAGCGGCCGGCCCCTAATTACAATGTGGAGAGGATCTAAGGAGGATGTGCCACATAGACAGGGAGGGGAGGAGGGCACAGCTTTCCCACCACAAGGTCCTGGAGCGACATTTCATCAGCCAAACAGCCTTAACCCTTTACACACACACACACACACACACACACACACGAACACACACACACACACACAGACATACACACACCCCTCCACCCTGTCAGAGCAGCCAGGGTGGGGACGCCTCGTGAAAGGGCTCTGATAATTACTGTTTAAGTCATTTGGCTCTTCTAGCGAAGTCATGGAAGGACAATCAAACTTTTTCAACACCTCTTTTATTGAACTGTTTAATGCTTCAATAAAGCAACCTGCTAATATCAGGTGACACCATTGTTGAATGAATGAATAAACACTTAAAGTCACGTTTCGTTGCTATCACCAACTGTTGCACCTATTTCTATTAATCACACATACATCACTGAATTCATTTACTTAACAGGAGTTTCTGTCCCATGCATGAAAACCATTCAAACCGAGCTCAAATCAATTATTAAACTGACCTCTGATGGACAGTCTCGCCTCTCTGTGTGCCTCTCTTTCCGCCCGCCTGTACCGGCCACTTCTCCTCTCATGCCTCACTTAGTCACTAACACTTTCAACTTAGCACTCCCACCCCAAATTATGTGTCACCTCCATTCAGTGTCGTCTTTCTCCGAAGAACTTCATCTGCTTTCCGGGCTCTGACCACCGCCACCACACCACCTCCTCCTCCTCCTAATAATTCTCCTCTCCTCTTCCTCCTCTCCTCCTCCTCCTGCAGCTGTATCATCATTATGCCCAGAGTGAGGCGGCTAACTTGTCCCCAGCCCTGACCGCTCAGGCCACAAATCAGCAGCTAATGTCCATCTCAACCCTTGTCACAGGCAGACACTCATTTGGCCTGTAAGCTACTACACCCAAAGCCTAGTTTATCCCTGTCAGGCCAGTGCATCCACCTGACCCACAAGCTAAATCACCAGCAGCCAAAGTTTACCCCTGTCACCAACAGCCCATAGCAAACGCCTGCTGAACAACTGTCACAGACGGACAATTGCACAGCCAATAACTTACAGTATTGACAGCCAAAAGTCAACCCCTTATTAGGAGGAGACATTCATTTAACCTACTGTGTAAGGTAGTCCATTATCACCAGTGCACCTGTTTCTGCTGGAGACACTTGCTCTGTCAGTGTTTTAAATGACAATTGTCTGGAGCCTATAGGCCGCATAGGGACAGTTTTAAAACTGTGCCTTAATTGCTGTCAATTTGTGCTGGTGGAATGTATATAATGGCAGGAACACAACATAGGTATTTATCTTTACAATAATGGTGAAATGTCAGGGGCAAATATGAGCGTTTAACTGCACAAATTTGCTTAAAAGTTGAAAAGTTGCCTCAAACTTATTTTTGTGAAGTTCTGTGCACATTTACGCCACATTTCGGTTGTTATAAAAGAAATGAAGTTGAAGAAAGTTAATGTACTGCCATACACATTATTAACGTTTGTAAAGACTGACCTATATTAAAGGTAAATTTAAGCAGGAAATCGGCCGAAGGGTTCAACACATTCCCTGAAGTCTAGCAGCACAAACCTTACTTTTAACAAAGAAGATTCTTACTTGGGTGTTTCAACAGGTGTACCAATATATACGCAGGAATTTTGCCTTTCATTATTTATTAATCTGTGTTGATTTTAAAGTATGATAAAATGGAATAATTTGATAAAATATCTGGATCCAGTCTCAAGAGAACTGGAGGCCAATTCAACCCGCTTGGCTCCTTAAAGAGCCTGTTTGCACTAAGTGTCATCTCTCGAGCCTTCAGGGGGGCCCACAGCGACACACCATTATCTCTCTCACCCCAAAGTAAACAACAGTTTAGGGTTTCACTGCCGAATATCAGTTCAGTTATTAAGAATGATACTTCTGGACTATTTATTGTGAAACGATGGACCGATTATTTCTTACTTTCCATCAGCTCATGTTAGTCTAGGTCTTTGTTTGGTCTCAATATAGACCCACAAATCAAAAGAAGAAGGCTGAATTCAATGGCGATTAAAGATCCGTATTAAATGAAAACATCGTCTTTGTGAAGTAGATTTTAAAATTTAGCCTTGGTTAAAAATCTGGGCTTCTATATTTGTATTTTTCTGAGATTCAAAATGGGTCCCTGAAGAGAAAGTCGGCTTTTTTTAAACAACGTCAAAACCTCGTGAATTTTTTGATTGTTTTATTTTTTAAAAAAGGTCCAAGAGCAAAAGTTAAAAGCCTTTCTTACACACTGGCACCTGGAGGTTTAAAACTAGCTGCGGCTAGTGAGATTTAATCAGGGTTACATTATGATCAAGCAAACATCACTGATATATGATATTAATCTGTCATAAATTCCCTGTCACGGTTTGTGTCGAGCTGTTACTGGTACTTTTAAAGTGACTTCATAAATGTTCCAATATCCGATACACCAGCAATACAAAACAACATGAAGGAATCCTTCATTTTAAAATTTTCTGTGCAATTTTCTGTATTTATTTCTGCGCATATTTTCTATAGAGAACTTAGTGAGTGCAAACAAGTCCTAACAGGTGAATTAAAACCAACAGCTGGTAAACAGTTTTAATGGTAATACTGGTCGTGGCATTTTGTAACTTCATGAGGTAAGAGGTCTATAAGCCGGCTGACAACAAGAGTGTTGTAAATAACAATTTACAGCTTAGCCTCAAATCCATAACATGTTTTTATTTTGCCTCACACACAAACATCCCCTTCAACTTTGTGAATTACCTGAGCGCTTATTTTGGATTTAAAGGAGAATGTCGTATAGATATGGAATATCTAAAACTGAAATGTATAATTACCGTCGGGGACAAAACACATACTTAAGTCCACAAAACCTACCATGCTTGACATTGCCAAGACGTGCTGTGATGCTATAAACACTCATGCTATTTCCAGAATCTTATAGCACAACATTAACACCACAGCCTAAATAATTACATGAGTCATTAAGTGACTTTATTGACCTTTTGCACCTTGTCAGGCCTTTATGATCTGGAGCGCAGGGTTCCTATAAACACTCTGTAAATAGAGACGCTAAATGATGCACGTGTGCACACTTTAACACAATGCACAAGTGCAAGCTTGTTCACACACACGCACACGCACACTCTGTAACAGTGTGACGGATTATTATAGACATAATATGCGCAGACACACACCCATGTTCATGCTCCAAAAGTCTGGCATCCACATAAATTCACACATGTCTTGATTCGTTCCCCAGCATTCCACAGCGCTCAGCAACCATCACCTACCGTACCTTCAGTTTCTCGATTCCCCTCACGTGTCTTTGTATTTCCAGACTACTAAGAGGCTCTGTTGCTCCTCGCTTGACCTCTCAGCATTGCCCTTTTTAATTGAAACACAGCTGCCTCTCTCTTTGCCGGTCTGTCAATCAGTCAGCCAGGCAGTCAGTCCATTCACAAGCTCCCCACACCAGCCATGGATGCCCATTCACAAAAATGAAAAAAAAAGAAACACCCAGGGAGGAATATCCAATGGAGAGAAGCAAAAGCAGCGCAACAGAGGAGAGCAGAGTGTGATTCTTGGGTCTGTCTGTGTAGCAGAGTGGCTGGTGTGGAGTTAAGAGTCAGGCTCACTGTTGTGTGTGGCTCATGTAGGACGAGCGAGAGAGTGAGAGGAAGGGAGGGAGGGCAGCAGCACTGCGCTGTGGAGATGTCGCACCACTAGTTTTTATAGCAGGGTGGGTAGCTGGAAGATAATAATACCCCATCCTCCTCCACAACACAAGTTTAAGCGCACTGTGTAATAAGCCCATGGCGCAGACACCCTCTGATTTAGGTCAGACAAAATGAATTTTTAGTTGTGTTAGAGTGGATTTTGGTATAAAGGGACCGGGGCAAAGAAACTCTAAGGGGTTGTTTGGGGAGACTAAGGGAGGGTAAAAAAAAGGGAGAAAAAAAAGGAAATGAGAAAGAGAGAGAAAAGTTGAAAACTATTTTGTGCACCTCTGTTGGTTAGTCTCAAGCTGGGATGAAGAGATGTACAGGAATAAAAGCAGTAATACAGCAGCAGAAACCTAACTGTAACTTAAAGCCTGTTGGTTTCAGTTTTTACTTCTGTTTAAAATGGAGTCATGCTATTATCTCTTATCTATAATCATACTAACATTTAGCAAGCTCTTTGAAACCTCTGTGCATGTGTTCAAACAGTACAGGGTCAAAGACAGGTGGAAAGATCAGCACTGGGCAGTTTGAGCCTCCATTAATATTCACTCACAACAGACTGATCATTAGAAAATAATAAAAAGGTGTGTGTCACACTGCATTTAGTACCGTTGACACTTTCTGAATCAGTCCATGGTGTCAGTTTTAACGGAAATATTACCTAAAAGCTATCAAAGGCAAGACTGAGCCACAAATGTTAAAAAAACACCACAAGCAACTTTATCAGACTTATTTGCCTTTTAGCTGAAACCTTTTTTTTTTAAAACAAGGTTTCAAAAACCAGGTTGAGGAAAGCAGAAGGCCAACGTCAGATTCCTGTTTTGAGTCAGAAAGCGCCACTGCAAGATAACAGTTGGTGAGCTCGCCACCACCTCAGTCTGCGGAGGGGAGGAGGAAGTTAATGCAGAGATATGCAGAAAATAGAAATTAGTATAGAAGAAAAAATCTGTTAGGCAGAGGTTTGGGGAGATTTTCAACGAGGAGACTGAAGAAAGAGACATGTTAGTCGCAACAAGTTCACGGCCACACAATTTAATTGAACTGATAATAACTTCCAGTTTGTTTCAAAGTATGTATGTGTGTCAATGACATAGCCAGTAACAGAAGGAGAGAAAGAAAAGGTAGAAAAAGTGTTTGCCTTGCTTTCACAGACGTGCTGAATGTTATGACATAGCACGTTCACAGGATCTGAAACAGCCATCAGGTTTTCCTGTATGACATCATTAAATCACGCCCTTTGTAATACTTCTGTTTTTTTTTCAATTTAGTTTGCTTACAGTAGGAGGGCTTCACTGCCTGAATGAAATATACTGCACCCGAAGAGGAGTGCTTTATTTTCCCCAAACTGTTGGTACAGCGATCAAACATACAACTCAGAACAAATTCTAGTACTTTCAGGAAGGAAGAATATGCAATCAGCCATTGTTATCTCAGTGGTTACCAAACTTTCAAATCTACTAAAATATTTCCAAGCATTCATAAATCATGACCAACGAGTAGTCAAATTGTGTTGAGTTAACCTCCACAAACAAGTAGACATCAGAGTGTAGATCAGACTGCTATACCCACTCCCCTCAGGGGAAAACGCGGACCAAAGCGAACCACAGCCCATGCCCTGGTGGTTTACACTGTTTTGTACAGGGTGAGAGCTGAGGTCAGCTCACGTTGGCATCTAGTATATATAAACA
>JAPXVT010000012.1:20156141-20167112 GCA_029823135.1 Acanthurus reversus
TATAAAATAAAAAAGTAAGATTAGTGAGATGTAGAGAGATCAAGTAATCATATATTTTACAGATAAACAAAATTTTAAAAGATAAGAGAAAAGCTTATAAATTTGAGTATCAGGACTTTGTTTTGTTCCTCTCTACACTAGCAATCGTTTTAATATCCTTCGGGTTTATCTTGTGACACTTTGAAAGGGCTGACAGCTGTGTTTGAAATCATTACCGCCTGTTTATACAGTAAGTAGTTAAAACTAGCTCCCCCTTGACTAGCTTTGTTTTCCCCTAAAACAATCAACCTGTATTTATTCATTCATAAACAGCGTAACCATTCAAAAACAGTTACACGACTCATTTCCTCAGTCATCACCTCCTGCTACTGTACAGCACGGCTACATCATCCAAAGTCCCCATCTACGTTCCACACGTCCCGCCAACATTCACTTCCCATTTCCAGGAGCCAGAATAGCCTTACAAATAGCCCTGGGATGTGGAAAACATTTTGTTTGTGTGTGTGGGTGGGTGTGTGTGTGTGAGCGACTCGGTGAGAAAGGGCTTCCTCCTCTTGCCCTCGGATTCTGCTGCACCTCTGCTGGCCTCTCTGGAATGTCAACCTGCACATACAATAACCCGGCCTTCGCGTCCAATGTCAGTGTTTAATGATAAAAGCATGTAGGGGTCAGAGGGCGAGTATTTGATCTGTGGATTAATGTATCACATGGGAATTGAATAACACAGAGTATAAATAGCATGAGTGCAACATTTATTGCTTTCTTGAGTAATAAGAGTAAAAAATGGGTGTATTTGTAAATCACACTGTAACACCAATGTTACGAAGTATGTTACACAAGAGACAAACCATTACAACAAAGAGGCAGTCATAAAATAGAGATCAAATCTGAAATTATATAATGCAAAACATTATTGAATCAAGAATAAAAACTTCTCCTCGGACAAGTCATTCAAGACCAAAGCTGCGGTTGATAACTTCTGCCAACAAACTAATGTTAGCTGTAGCATGAGACTCGTTTGGAGGCAGTCCTGCTGCAGCTGTTTGCTCCAAATGAGTTTTATTTTGTTTGTTGTTACTCTCTGTTGCTGCAGAGTAGACCAGTCTGTCTCAGCTCAAGCTTGAGCCGGCCGAAGGTGTCGCTTGCAGAGACTCTGTTGTCGGCAGAGACGAGTCAGAACGTTAGGCACAAACAGGTAATAGGCTCCTACCAATGTGAGGCATGATGGGAAAACACAGAGATCTCATGATATTCTCAGACCACGTCACTTACTAATAGCTGTCTGTGGGTATTATGGCATTTTTTCCCAATAGAACACAAAAAAATTATTGATGTTTACCCCAAAGTTACCTACTGCAGCTTTATTTATTTATTTTCTGAAGTAAGTAGTATTTCTACTTCAAACAGTCGTTTTACTCGCGTTTTGATATTTTATCTCATAGTCTACAGATAATGGTAATTATCTGTTTAAATGTGGCCATTTGTTGAATGAATAGGAAATGTGTTTCAGACATCATCTTTACTATCAGCAGATACATGTTTAAAATGAGCTTGAGTAATGGCCTGTTGTGGTCTCATAAACCCACAAACCATCAACAAACCTTGTACAGCCTTTTGTTATTGTAAAGATCAAGTAGTGTTACAGAATATTCAGTCACCACAACAGATATGAACTCTATTGTAAACATTTAAAATATTAAAAACATGAAGCCACTGGAAAAAATTCACCCTGAGGACAGACTCCAATAATACAAGCTGTTGATTTAACAATATGGATTAGTTTGTAATTAATTATTCACATTATTTATTATACATTTCATTATATCATTATTTATTGTTTGGTCTATTGGGACAGAAGACTTTTTTGTATCTCCTCCAGTATTTCCTCTCTCATGAGACATACTGTGCTGTCGCACGGACACTCGATCTTACTCACATGCTGTTTGGCTCATCAGTACGATCATGTCAACATGATCCACGGTGTTGTGACAGCCGCAACACATGTGCATGTGTGTGGGTATATGCGGGCGTTCTCAACACTTCTGTATCTGAAATAATGCCAGCAAACGTTTATTTATCCACACATCAACAGTTTTTTTGTATGTGTTAAATGCCTGACATGACTCGACGAAACGATAACAAAAACATATTTAAGTCATGTTTGTGACAAATATGTTGCCAGTAATGATGAAAACTGATCTTTCTAGACTAATTTTTGATGATATTTTTAGATTTGGTCATAATACTCTCAAATGTTGGAGTCTTCTTGCTCTGAGTGGGTGCCTCTTTTTCTGTACAACTGTTATGACTGTTGTGACTTGATGTTCTTTCCCATGAGGTAATGTATTTCCTGCTGAGATAAGTGGTGGAGGAAGTATTCAGACCCTACTTAGTACAAGTTTAAATATCACTGTATAAGTACTCCATTCCAATAAAAAATGCTTGTTTTAAATGCTGCTCAAAATTTAAGCACGAGATCGAAAGTAAAAGCATCATAGCTCAAAGGTTGAGTATTATGCTCAGGCTGGATGGTAAATATGAAGCCTGTAGCTGCTGTTTGGCTTAGCTTAACATTCAGACTGGAAACAGGGGGATATAGCTAACCTTGCTCTATCAAAAATATTTATATTTACAACTGGTTAGTCTTATTTAATTTTTAAAAAAAATTTTTTATGAGTATTTAATTAATTTATGAGATGTAGGAAATAACATATACATACACTGATAATTAGGCTAGCTGTTTTCCCATGCCTCCAGGCTAAGCTAATCTAAGCTAACCATTGCCTGGCTGTAGCTTCATATTTTCCATACACGCATGCGAGTGGCACTCATCATTTCACCACACCTCTCATTAAGAAAACAAAAAATGCTGGTTCCCCAGAATGTCCAACTGTTCTTCTAAACCACGGCCACAGCATAACATTTTCTCAGGACACAAGTCTATACTTTCACAATAATAGTCGTGTGATCATATTAAAGGAATTTAATTTCCAAATGATTTCCAGGAAAGACTTTTATTTCTTTCCACGCTTATCGATGACAAAATTCCAAATTTCCCAAAGACTGGAGGGCACCAGAAAAGGAACAGAGCGGGGCAGGGTTAGAGCGAGAACAGAGGGAGAGAGCGGCTAGTCATTTAGGAAGCATCCGGTTTCTGGTCTGTGAACAAAGCCGTCCAGCAGGGGAACAAAGCAGGAGGCTGGAGCTGAGATATTGCAGACTGGTTGGCCCCTCTGTCTGGAAGTGTACGTGCCGCAGAGCAGGACTCCAGTTGAGAAGGGACGCTGGGGGCGGGGTGGGCTTTTATGGCTGTCTGTCTGTCAGCTGTCAGTTTGTCTGCATTTCACATTGAGTATTTACTCACACACATTTACCGTTCCTGTATGATTCTGTCCACCCTAAAACACGCTTGCTTGTCTTCTGCGTGTCTTTTCTATCATCTTTTGCCTTGTCTCCCTTTCTTTCTTTCTTTCTGTCTTCCTATTTGCTGTTTCCTTTTTCCTATCCTCCTCTGACCACCATCATTGCGCTCCGTCCTTCTACCCTCCTCTCCTCATGCCGTCCTTCACTCCTCCTCTCCATCCTTCAAATGTTGGTGGGCAGCAGAACAATATCCAGGGGGTCATGGTGACCGGCAGCCCCCTCCCTGTGGTCTCTTCCTGCTATTGTCCGTGGTCCGACTGCTGCTTGGCTCCTGCAGTCTATTAACCACACACATACTGGTTTAATCACTGCACGCTGTTCTGCTGTGGCTCCAGTCATGGGAGAAACAGAGACATGAATACGCGCGTGAAAGCAGGTTACCTTGAGAAATATGTGACAAATTCCACAGAGACGTTGATAATAGTTCTTGAGTGACTTCACACGTCTGATTGACTGCCAGAATATGAAAATATGCACAGACAAACAAAATTAACAAAATGTACTCTTTTACAAATGAATAATAAAGAAATGGGCATTGTAAAACAGTCGGTAACTTGATTTTATGCCCCTTTTTCTTTTCCTTCACATTGATTGTTAAAGTGATTTATATACAGTACTTAGCATATTACTGGTGCGTTAAATCCCAAGAAACAAGGTAATCTCCAGCATGTTCCCTAATTAAATTAATTTTCTAACCCTAGTATGTTCATTAATGATAGGTTGACTGCTTGTGGTAATATAGTAGTAAAATCAGCTTATTTTATTGTATAAAAGCAGGGGGAAAATGTCCTCACAAGAATAGGGGTCATTAAATAGGTTGTTTTTCACCAATATAATGCAAACCAGACCACACAAGCACACACAAAGCATCAAGCCTTATCCTGCAGAGAAGGTAAGGTGACTGTCAATGTAATGCAACACAGAGAGCGCATATGATTGAAGTCTTTTTCATCATAGGGATAGATGCCTAGAACAGAGCTGTAAGCATGTGAAACCTGCTGCTGCAGCGGTGGTTGTCGCGTGATTACATTTCTATAGGGTACTACAGGTTCTTTTCCTCTTTTTCTCCAACACTTTGATCCCACAATGGCTCCATCTCATCCTGCAGCTAGTACCCCCGAGTTCTTTGATGTACCTGTCTGTTTGTCGGTGCTCTGCTGTGGCCCTGCCTCAGATCACTTATTAAATGAGACATGGATGTCAGGACCTCACATCTTTTGCCTCTTATCACCGATCACCCACCGTACCCGACTGTGGCAGCTTTAAATCTCTCCTTTTGGCGTTTGCTACAGAGTAAGTCACATTAAAGGCATAAAACATGGATCATGAAACAGAGAAAATCCTTTACTACAGGGATTTGACAGAAAAGCAATTTGAAAAATCCTAAATGTTAACTTTATTTCTGACATGATAAAGGTAAACGCGTCCAGGTTCACAACGACAGCATGTCAGAATCAATAGTGAACGATGTAGCGCTTCCTGTCACGTAATCCTCAGGGGAAATCAGATCTTGTTACAGCCCCCCGAAGTCCTTATGAATCCAAAAATGCCACTTTTAATCATTTTTAACTCAACACAGTGAGCTCAGTAGATATTTTGAAATTCTGATTATTCTTGGGCACAAAATCAGAAAGTCTAACAAGAAAGTAAACTACACCTAAGCACTATAAAATGATAGTAAGGCACAGTGGCAAATAATATTTGCTGAAGAGTTGGTTTTGACCTTTGCTCAAAAGTACAGAAAAAAATATTTAGTACCTTTTCACAAATGTGGATAATCACAAGATAATATACAGTATACGGTTTAAAGAAAATGAAAAATGTCTTCCTTGTGTTTAACGTGTTCACTTGATTCATGGGATAAATTCCTGTTTAATATCTTTTATTATTGAGCTTCCCCACTTCTATGCAATGGCAAGTTCACTAGATTTTTAATCTAACCTATAAGTAAAATAAGCCACAAAATATAAAGAAAGGAACCATGAAACCTGTTTTACTTTTAAACAGAAAAATATCACTAATTGTCTTCTGAAATAAAGTTTCTCTTTTTTAATGTACTTAAGAACTCAGTTCCTGTGTTAACTCTTCCTAAAACACACTTCATTTAAAGATGACTGAAAGCATTCACCAGAATAACCTGCAATGAACTAAGGCATTTATTTTTTTTACCAGACATTACTGTATAATCAGAGTGATTTACATATTTCTGAAAAAGCAGCAAGTACTGAATTAAAATACATAAATAAATAAAGTCGCATAAGTCACAATGCTCATTAAGGCTCGATAAAAGGGCAAAAAAATCCAAAACATTTCGGCTTGCAAATTTCTGCTTCCGTCTCTGTACTCTATGTGCTTGCTATCTTGTATTTACAGTCCCTCATGTTGTCAAACTCGCTCTTACTCTTCTCTGCTCTTAACAACCTGTCCTGTAATGCCACCCTCGGGGCAGGTTTAAATTTATTGCTTTTGGATGAGGGCCCTCGCAGCATAAATAAGCTGAGAGAAACAATGGACTGACTGAATAAGCATCATACCAGAATTGTTATATACTAAAAGGCACAGGAAGACACTTCACTTTCTATGCTATTGCAGAGAAAGTTCTGTAATCGTTATTCTGCCTTTCTTTTCTTCACATTTCCTACCCGTTCACTTTGCTCATTTCCTTTCTTTCCTTCCTTGTTGCTTATCCTTTTATACACTCAAGAAATGTCATTGTTATGAATGAATCAACAATGGTATCTGACCCAAGTCAATGACCCGTCTGGCAAAACTATCGGAAAAATAAAATCTTTTTTAGATACTACCCGAGTAAGTTATAAAACGTGCTGTTTGGGAGTGAAATCGTGCATAACGTTCAAAGACATTACATTGTTGCTGCTTGGGAGGTACGAGTTGTAAAAATGTCACATCCTCTCTGTGAGCATCCCAGGTAGCCTCTTCCAATGAACTGTGATTTTCCCTCGACTGGCAAAGGGTTTATCAACTTCCTCTCAAGGTCGACATTCACACCCGTCAGAGTATTCTTTAGAAAGAACTGGTGCCAGTCCATGTGTCCTGAAAGATCCTTGTCCTAGTGGCAGTCAAAAACGGCCCCTAAAAAACATCAGTCGATGACTCAGCCAACAATCAAAAATATATGTATTTATATTTACTTTTTTACAACTCAAATTGTGCTTTTATGATGTATTTTCAGGGGACGTTATAACTGGAGATCTAAGTACATCTGGGTGTGACAGCTCTTTAAATGCTTAAACTTACCAACGTTGCTACAGTTTTTTGTACTCTCACTTCCTTTGGCCATTAACACTGGTGTTTGTGAATTTGATTTTTTTTTTTTTAATAAGGCTCATTGCCTTGTAAAAGACCAATTTTGTGCCAAATGTATGCACGTAACCTCATATGAATTTGTGCAAATGGACCCAAGGGACACAGATGCTATTTGCTTGGCACTGAAGTTATGGGTGCATTTCGCCTTTTGCAAGTGCTTTTTGATTTACACTGATTTGTTTTGTCTTTTTGTTTAGGTTAAATGGCCGCAAAACCAGCACAGTCCTTTCGTGAATTTTCCCCTTAAAAATTAAGCATGAAAAACACACTTAAACCGATCTCTCTCTACTCTTAATATCTGTACTTGTCCTGCAGGCGTACAAGTATAAACAAAACCCACGGACAATATCTCTTTCTGTGTGTATCTGCTCTCAGCCAGTCCCCCTCGCCATCCCTGTCACGTCCACAGGGCTCACTGTGCCTGCCGCGGGGTGAGAGGTCCTCTGGCTGGCGACCAGGACAGCACACGCCTCTCTTTGATCTCCCCCTCTCTGGCTGCTACCTGCAGATAGCATTATTCAAACACACCGTGCTCTCCCTTTCAGCCACAAAGACATCTCTCGCTTCCTCCCTCTCCGCTTCTGTCGGATGCATTATGAACCGTGCACATAGTTGTGGGTCCAAAACTTTTTCAAATGCACTGCGGCTCTTGTTTTACATATAGATTTGAACAATTCAAAGAAGCCATTTTTCTTCAGTTACAGCAAAAATCTGAGATGCTTGATCATGCTGGTAGAGATTTGAGCAAGTTTGATTCCAGTGCGAGGTGCTCTATAACCTCCTGTCTCCCCCCTCTCTCTCTCTCTCTCTTTCACTCTCTCCCCTGCCTGTCTGTCTCTCTCCTGCTTTCACTTTCACAAATAAAGAAAAAAGAAATTGAGATACCTAAATGTAATCCAAATTAGTGATGGAAAAATACGAAAACCTCTGGTAAAAATGAGTGGTGTGCATCGCTTGACCTTTTCTTTGTGTGTGTGTGTGTGTGTGTGTGCATGCGTGTGTGTGCGTGCGTGTGTGTGTGTGCGCCCTCTGTCATCTGGTTACCATTTGAAGGCAGAATTACAGCTAATGATATCCTAGAGGAAAACTACAGTAGCTAAACATGCAACAGTTCCTCCGTCTCTCTCTTTTCCTTCCTCCACCTACTTTTTCTCCCTGTCAGACCGTTGTAGTGGCATTTAGTCGAAGTCTGCAAAAAAAGAATTCCATAGAAATTAATACCGTTGAGTTTTTACTTCAAGCATTATTAAAATCTTTAATGCTTTGTGCGAACTGCCGGTTTATGTGTGTGTTTATTTGCCTTTTTTTCGTTATTACCATGCCACACAAATACAACCCCCCACACACACACACACACACACTTACTGACTCTCACATCTGGAGTCAATCAGAACCCAACAATCCCCGAGCAGCCTCTTTAAGGGAGAAGTAGGTTAGAGCAGCAGTGTCAAATATCATGCTCTCTTTCAAACTCATTTGAATATCTACAGTATGTGTTTCTAGAAGTCTGAATGTGCAGGATGTTTGTGCAGAAGAGAAAATCAGAGAAATCTATGGACGGTTGCACACAGAGAATTTGTTTTGCATGTTTGAGTTCATGTGAAGATGCTCTGCAGATATGATGTTTGATTTTGGTTACACATGAATGTTGTCCTTGGCCTTAAGTGAAAGACTGCCATCAGCCGTAACGGCACTACAAAACAGTTTCCAACCGCTCTCTCCATCTTTCATTTTCTTTTCTCTTTCTTGCCTATATTTAACTGGAAGCCTTGACAAAACAAAACAAAAAGACACAGACTTTTTCTTTGTAAAGAAAACAACCACAAGCTCTTGTTACTTCTCTAGCGAAGAGAAGAGAACCAAAAATGCAAACAAAAAACAAAAGCACTGTCTAATTGAAGAACAAAAAACAGGAAAGAGCGAGCGGTGTGGGTATATAAAGATCGCCATAATGCAAAAATGCATTGTGACTGCTTTTAGGTCTGACAAAAAGAGGATAAGACAATTAGACAGAACGCACTGAGATCAAACTCTTTGGTTCCCTGTTTTCTGTTATGCTTAGAAGAAAACAAAAAAAAGGAAGGAGTGAATGATACAGTACCGAGAGCAAACCGCGTAAAGCCCCGCCTCCCTCTCACAGACTGCGGTCACCCTCTTACACAATGTATTCGGTTGAGAGTTTGGGGAAATTTTGGGCTTTTGTTTTGCATCATTCTGCAACCATTTATTGCACAGCACATACACATGCATCACTGATTGCCGGTTGACACTGACTCTAAGCGACTCTGATTGTTGATGAGGCAAGTGAACACTTCTGCTATGCACAGTATCTTCTCGTGACATAATGTCTTGCAGTCCCTGCCATCGCATTGTGTATTTATACACAACACCGCTGTCCTAGGCTACCTATAACCATGGTAACAGCAGCACATAATGATGTTGGGCAAAGGGAGAGTGTGTTGTTTGATTGACAGGGCTGATGTTTAATGGATGAAAGATGGTCTCATTTTCTTTTTACAGGAAGTGAAGGGAAAAACCTGAGTTGTGCGTTTCATAATAACACATACTACAGCCACATGCCAAAATGCACGTGTAGTCAAATTTGAAATATGTTTTATTTACCTGAAAAACTCATTTTGATTTCATTTTTTCTAGTTGTGAAATCATTAAATTTGGTTCCTCCACCTAAGAACTTCTAATGTTTGCAGTGTTGTTTAAATCAGGAGACAAAAAAGTTGGTTCCTTAAAAGTCTTGAACAATTTCAGAGTGCATCCTGCTGCAGAAAATACAAAGGAACATTCGCCAGCCTCTCAAATGTGAGGAATGACTGCTTCCTCGGTTCAGTTTAGTTGAAATGAATTTATTTGGGTTTTCAGTTGTTGGTCGAATAAAACAGGACAGCTGAAAATAGTAAAAATAATCATTAGTAGCAACAATACTTTCTATCTCCATCTTTCCCTTGTCACATTCCTTCATGCAACATGTTTGCTGTCTCTTCCCTCCTTTCACTAAATTTTCAGATTCTCCTTATTATTTTAATTCTCATAACTTATTCAAATTTGAATAGTTTCACAAATGACCCTGGCTCAGTTCTCCTTTTTGCTGTCTTTATCTAAAGTTTAATACAGTTCCATTGATTTAGGAAGGTAAAAGCTAAAGCTGTAGCTCAGTAGGTAGTGCTTGTCCTCTGCCAATCAGAAGTTTGATGGTTCGATCCCCGGCTTCTCCGGTCTACATGTCGAAGTGTCCTTGAGCAAGATAAGGAACCCAAAATTGCTCTTGATGGCTGCTCCATTGGTGTGTGAGTGTGTGTGTTCATGATAAACTGGTTGGCTCTTTGTAGAGAAGCCACCTTGCTGTTAGTGTATGAATGGGTGAAAGCTGATTTTTGTGGCAAAGATGCTTTGAGTGTATGAAAGACTAGAAAAGCACTTAATAAATACAGTCCATTTACCATTTAAGGTTGTTTCCAAAATCTCTACTGTGGTTTATAGTACAGTATGTCTATAGGTACCTGCTGCCATTTATTTTCCTGGTGAGAGCACTTTGACTGTTTTCCTGATAATTCGCTGAACTTCCTAAATTTAAGTTCCTGTGAAAGAGAGAAACAGAATAAGTTGAACAGGTGTGAGGCTCTTTCAAATGACGCAGTAAAAAGTGAGTATATAAAATGAGAATACCTGGATCAATTACATTGCAATAACAAAAGAGCGCTTAAAATATAAATTATCTTTATTTAGCACTACAACCAGTACATGCATTTATAACGGAATTGAAAAATGACCTTTAACAGTGTTATATTTGTCTGCATTTATCCGTGAATGAATATGAGTGATCCGTACCGTATCTGTGGTGCACAGCTGCTTCACACTGTGCTAAAAGCTCCTTCATTTCATTAGATCTCTGCAGCCATCAGACGGCAGTGGGACAGATATGCTGACAAATCTGCAGCCTCTGATTTGAAAAGTGCCGTGCCAAAGCGCGGTGCCATTATGCACGGCTGTCCACTGTATTTACCTTGATTAAATAACATGCAAATGACACCAGGCTGCTGCAGAATAACCCTGTAAATTCTACTCACATCCGACTGGCCGACTTTAACTTTGTGTTCCGTTGTTTATTCGGTCTATGACTGCTCATATGAGAGCCTTCGTCAACGTTTTTTCTCATTCCTTTCTAACATTATTGTTCAAATTTTTTAAAAAAAGACATCATATCCC
>JAPXVT010000012.1:20216721-20228683 GCA_029823135.1 Acanthurus reversus
GCCTACAGAGCAGCGGTGAACTCTCTGGAAATAACCACTGCTGAATTGACCAATCAGAATCGAGTATTCAAGTGAGCCGTGAGCTAAATTCTAACAGATGGATGATGCAACAAAGGCAATAAGCTACAATATGTTTGTATTCTGAAAGGTTTGCATTCTCAAGATTGTTACCTGTTGGTCAGTTGTTCGAATTTGGTTATGAAAGTTTTCCAAAGGTGAACTTGACATTACACATTCATTCAAATGTTTGTGCCTAAATTTAACTGTTTGTCTTTTGTTTATTCTCTTCAAACAGCCAATTACTGTGCATTAGCTGTTAGCTAGCCAGGAATGGCATTATTTATTTTCAGCTCAGCCTCTGACTAAACTCAGCACTCCAGTTCTTTCAGGCCTTTCATTTTGGTCTTTTCTGTTTTCCCCCATCTTCACTCTGTAAAGACCTATTTCCACTCTAAGTGAGTAAAGCATTCAATGAAGACAGCCTAATAAGAACAGTTCAGTACTTCTGCAGCTTGCTGCTGCAACACGTAAAAGTAAATTTAGAGAATTCACTTTTAAATCTCAAAAGTTTAAAAAATAAAACTGAGCTCTACTCTTGCCAGTAATTTGTCAGGATCAGAGTGGAATACAGATTGACTCCTGGCGTTTATTTCTCAAGGAGTCTCCTCCCAAGTTCGCTATCTCTAAACAACAGTCTGCTGACATCTCTCCCTCACCTCTGCCTATTTCGCACACTCCACATTCGAATGGCGATTTAGAATTTGAATGTCACCATTATGAATGAAGCTTTAAAGCTTTGAACTATTCGGTGAAGCCCTACTAATATCCAGCAACACAAAGACTGTTCGTGAATGCGCTGTGGCTCAAGGCCAACAGAGAGAGGATAGGCAGCATAATTACACTGAGCTGAGAGCTCAGTTAATTCATCTAATTAAGAGTATTGTTGCAAGCGTATCAGTTCCCCACAACATTTTTAGTTTACTTGTTCTAGCTGAGCTTTGAAGTCTGCTAACAAAAGAACAGTAAAAAGTGAATTAATAAACACAAAACAATTGGGCAGTGTGTGAATTATTCAGAATGTCTTCATTATTTCTGTTTCCACTCCAGCAGGTTATTGCTCTCGAGTCTTTTATCTTACAGTAGATTCAACACTAAAAGAGCTGTTCTCTTGGTTTTTTTTTTTTGTTTTTTTTACCTTCATCTTCTCTCCACCTCCTCTTTCTCTTCCCGTTCCTGTTTCTCTTTTGCTTGAACATAACAATAACATGCCCACTTTGCACCTACGAGCACAAACACACACCACACATGCAAAAACAAAAGACACACACAAATATTAGGTATAGTAGGCGTCTTATGCATGTAGTCTTTTGGTCTCCTAGTAACCAAAGTTAGTGCAGCAGTAAAGCAGCTGTCTGCTGTTTTATTAGCTGTCGTCTGTCTCACAGACTGAGACCACGAGCATATTAGTGTGGGTACATTTTGAAATTGCATCTCTCTTAAAAAACATACAAACTGATGTATATTTCACGGGACAAACCTTTCACAAATATGGCTGACCCTGAATAAATGAGTGGAGAACCATAACAAATACAGATGTTTCCATGTACCAGGGGTCACAGGATGGTTTGATGAGTATGACAATGATGTGCATCCAGTGCTATAGCCTTTACAGACCTCAACCCAGTTACAGAGCTATGGGAATTTTTGTACCGACATGTTAGTCCGTGCTCTAAAACATGATCATCAAAGCACTCATTCAGTGTTAATACATTCAGGAATTATCTTTTATATAGTAGGTTTTGATGGTAGGGATAGTGGTCCCCTCCCCCGGCATCAGACTGCCTACCCTGCCTTAGCAAGATACATTGAAAGAAAATCAATTCTTATGTCGTTGATAACAGCCTCACTAATACTGCTATATGCTTTCTTTACACTGTAAAGTCGTAAAAAATATTTATTTAGGACCATGCCTGAAGATGATACCTGTTAAATTGAAACATTTCCCTTGTCCTTTTATTGTAGGCTACAATAAATCCGTAACATAATTATGTTGAGGCGTATGGACTCAACAAAGACCTCCTGATCCGTGGCTCAGCAGGAAGAGCAGATCATCCTCTAACTGTCCACTAACCAGCGGGTTGACAGTTCAGTCCTCTTGTCCACGTGCTTTTGAACAAGACATGGGACCCTGAGTTGCTCTCAAAGGGCAGCAAGCACCTTGCATGGCAGCTCTGCCGCCATTTGAGCGTGAATGTGACTGCGAATGGATTGATTAGAAAAAATATTTAAAGCCCATTAAATTAGAGATGTTCAGTTCGAGAACAGTGATAAGTGGGGAATGTTTATGCAGTTTCATTCAATACTTGGGACTGGGTGACTGCAGTCTCTGTTTATCTTTAGTGAGATATCTGTATCATTGTGTCGCTAATTGCACCTATAAAAATTGCCCTCTAAGCAGTCTTGAATATGGAGAAATGGTTGTGGCGACAGCATAACGGAGATGACAGACACGGACACTGTTACATGGACACAATTTAATGTCTTTTCAGCTAAGGACTCTGGACTGTGAGTCTTATCATGATGTGGTGCAGCCCTTTTATTATTTTATATTTCTGTTTTATTAAGTATCATTAATTTTTCTTTTCTTTTTCTCCCTTCTTGTTCATGTGTTGTAAGAGTTGATATGCTCTTTGTTTCTGCCTCCTGCTGTTAACTGTTCAGTTTGGCAAAAGGCAATAAAAATTTAAGTCACAAAAAAATTTGAAATATTCAAATATATAAGCAGTCCATTTATTATTTACACCCAGAGGAACCACAGTTTGTTGAACTGAACCATTTTGAATATTTTGACTGTTTAAGATGACTGGGCTGCAGTGTAAACAGATTCACCAGCTTGCACTTGGTTGACTTGGCGTCACCAAGTCAACCACAACTGAAGTCCTGAGGATTACAGTTGTAATATATCCATTTTTAGCAACCCTACGATGCATGACAGAATAATGCAAATCCATGGACGAGTCACAGCGGGGGGAATACCAGATATGTGCGTGATAAAAGCAGGACAGAAAAGTTAAACAGTGTAGATGTTTTTGAAGAGAGCAAGAATACGGTTTAAATGACAGGAGAAGAGTGTATTGGTGAGCATCGTGGATATTGAAGAAACTGCTGGCACAAATGCACTTTGTGTCGTAAGTGGTGCTTTATCCTGCGAGTAGTTTGAGATTTAGAAGCAATGCCAGAAAGCGCTGGAGCTGCTCTGCTTGCTCACTGTGGAGGATATGTTTGTCTGTTTTGTGTTTTAAGAGCTCAAATCACATTTTTTTACCTTCACGCGTAACAGCAGAACCAGGTAGCTTGTTCATATGAACTTCAGTACTGTATGATTGGCCATACTGATACAAAACTGTAAAAGATCTGTCTTTACAAACGTGAAACCATACAGGTGGGTTTTTTCTCGCTTGTATGCCATCGCCTGTGTTTCCCAGAGGCTTCCTGCTGACATTTCGATCCTCTCCCATAGTGACCTCACGTGGCAAAAACAGCCTTGATGCCTTTTGGGAAACCCTGACAACACTGGTTGTCCAAAATCAGACTACGTTTGTCCCACTCTGTTTCATGTCCTCCCACACACACGCACACATTACACACAGTCCCTGGAGCCCGGCGGGCTGAAGCTCACCTGTCACACAGTCACTACAGGGAAGGATTTCAGCAGCCGCTCAGACACACACGCTTTGACTGGCTTTGTCTGATGTCGGCGGGTGGTCAGTAGGTCAGCCTGTTCGTCATGAATTGCCCAAACTGCAGCCAGTCCAGGGGGCGGCAAGCTTGGCGACAGCTATCTTGCCACGTTGCCTTCTGACACTGAATGCTCCATTGTGTCGAGAAACAATTTGTGTCTAAAGAGCTGAGATATCAACAACAGCACAGTTGCTTGTCTTCCCTTTTTTCTCTGTATCTGTTTGTGAATTCCCTCCTTTGTGTCCGACTGAGTAAAACAAAACGTATTTCTTTGCATCTCTCCCTGTATTAAGGTGAAGCAGACAGTTCACTGTAACACGCTGTGTTTCTCTTTTTATCCTGATGTTTTTAGCACAAGGGCACTTGGCGACGGTGATGAAAAGATTTTTTCCCCTCCAAATAAGATTTTCATGGTGTTAAGCATGAGTAAATATAAGAATACTCTCAACAAGCGAGTGTTTCATTCTCAACATGGTAAAAGCCCTCCACTTAACCAATGTTAAACATGAGATTTGTAGTGAAGCACTGAATTTCTATTACGGCATCTTTATTACTTCTCGAAGAATAAATGTATATTACTGCTCCTTTAGTCAAATAACGTGCTTACATGATGCACACTCTAAATAGACTGGTACTCCTCTGCTTTTCATTAAATATGTACCTTTTTTTTTGACATTGAGCCATGAGTGAAAAGCCAATACAATATATATGATAATTGCAATGTGTGGGCTGGAGCATCATTCATTATCCATCTCCCCAGGTTATGTATCCGTGCATCTATGCCTGTGTGTGCATGTGTGTGTGCGCATGTGTGTATTCCAGTAAATGCTTCTCCTAATGCAATCTGTATGAAACACAGACATAATGTTTCAGTCTGGCCTATACCCTAAACCTACCAAGAGTATCTAGTAGATGAGTGGGTGTTATAACAATGTGTGTGTGTGTGTGTGTGTGTGTGTGTGTGTGTGTGTGTGTGTGAGTGAGAGCCTCCATGGCTGCACTTCAGACGCAAGGCCTGCACACAAAGGACCATTCATCGTCCCATTCAGGCTATTGCAAAGTCTCTCTTGGAGACACTGGGGCTGACGCCGAGCGTGGCGGCACTGGGCGCAACAATAGTGACATTATTTGGCGTCAGCACAACTACGCAACGCTGCTCGGAAGAACGCCTCGTGGCTCCAGCTCGGAACGCTGAAAACACACACAAAAAGACCTGAACAAATGTGGAATGTGTGTGATACAAACACAAACAAAACGAAGTAAGACACTGGCATTCGAAGAGTGTTCAGCAGTTGCGATGCTTGTTTCTCTTCCTGGGATCAGTAGGTGTTTAGAGGCATGTTGTCTTGGTAACGGCATATTTTCCATCTCTCTCAAGGTAATCAGTTTGGTTCACACCTCTTCCCACAGTCTCGCGAACACTCATTATTTATTTATGGCGTACAGGTGAGCACATGGTTCGATTCCCCAGTTACACACAGCCTGTTTCCTGATGACATGCTCACAGGCTCTGTAACTATCAGGTTTACTTGCCTCCGCAAAATGATGACGTCAGACACTGATTTTAAAACAGCATAGGTAGAAAAGGTAACACCAACGAGAAAGGATTGTAAGCAGACAAAAACAGTTGCTTAAGACTTATCTTTGTGGTTAGCCAGCAAGCCACACGTCCATGTAATAAACAAACAATGCACAAAGTGACCATGAAGAAGTATTAAAGATGGCACAATGCAATTAATCTGTAACTGCTTCGGAAAATTGTCATTGAATTTTGCCTTTTCATTGATCAATTTTAACTGTAGAACCTCACCTCAATCACAAATATGCGCAATAATTCTACTAAAATGGGCTCCATTGATAAACCCTTCAAACCATTAGATAGACATGATTGATTTTTATAAACCGATTTGTTCATTATTGACACAGTCATGCTGTGCTAGTTAAGATGAGGTATTATTGGACTTGACTGCTCATCATCAGTTTGTGCCTCTCAGACAGATTGATCAAGCTATTGATAGGTCACTATAGAACATGACCACTGTGGATCACTTCTCCTCCGGCATGTGTTTTCTCTCCCTATAATGGCTGATGCTATTGATCTAAATTATTAATAAGCACACGCCTTACACATGTGCAATGTAAAGTAAAGATATGGGGATGTGGTGAGATGGGGGGGATGGTAGAGGAGGCAGGAAGACCAGGGATGAGATGATACTGATGCATGCCGGGTGAAGAAATGGAAAACAAGACTAGCAGACATAGAGGGGTCACTCGGTTTTCCAACCAATATCCGTCCTGGACGACCCAATCACGACTGTGCAGCTCCCGACCAACCACTTGTGATGAGATCTAAGCAGGGTTGTCTTAAACTTGCAGGAAATTGACACAATTTTTTATATGGATAGAAAAAAACATATTAACCAAATTTACAAGAAGGCTCAAACAGCATTTCACAAAGTTTATAAAGTTTGTGGTTGCACAATTCACAAAATTGCTCAATTTTTTAAAAATCAGTCTGCAACAAAGAAGTATTTGTGGTTACTGTATTTGTAAAATTTGACACTTTTACTGTCAATAAAACGTTGTCCTCTTTCCTAAATGCAGTTGAAATAGTGAAATTCATTGAGACAGTGTTCAAACAGCTGCTGCGTGTTGACAGGTTTTGTACAGGCGGTAGCTCTCATAGCAAGACCTCTCTCTCCACAGAGCTGTAATGTAGCCGACACACAAGTACAGCGACAAATGGATGTTTAGAAGAGGACAAATACAATTTGACGTATTGGATTATTGCTGAATTCACAAAAAACACAAAAAGGTAAGAATTTGCTGTAGACATGTTGCAAAGCTTATTAATACTCTCCCCACTCAACAATTCTCAACAATTCTCAAAATTGGGCAGTTTTTTAAGTGAGTCTGGGGATAAGACACTACAATACCAGGTGTGCAAGACGTCTAAGTCAGAGAGGGAAAGACAGATCAGATAGTTGGATCTGCTTTCTTTTAATCCATGTCAAACTTGAATTCACCTTTTCCTCCTGCATGTATTTCCAAAGCAGTCTAACGTGTGTGGGGAGTGACTGCCTGGCCAGTAATTAAACTCTAGTTTGTCTTAACACTCACCTCAGAGCCAAGGGAAACACCAGAGTGTCAGAATTAACACAGGGGTGTAAAAACCTGTTAGGCCCTCTGAGCCACAAGCTTGGTTGATATATGCATGTCAACACGCATATTTAAAACTACAGACAAACTAACAGAGGCCGAGGTGTACTTCAGTGTGCATTCAGAAAACCTCCTCGAGTGAAGCTGACAGAGAGGTGACCTTAAATCACAAGCCAACACACTCAAACACCAGATGCAGAAGCAGGTAAATCAAGTGCCACTATTTGCTTTTCTTTGTGAAAATACAGGTGGCTTCAGCTCATTAACTGTAAAATGTGTTTACTTTACATCGCACTTTTTTTTTTTAAGCATCTCTCGAGTTCCGACCAATTTTCCCTTTGCTTTTTCAAGCAACTGATTTGCATTTTTCTATATTTGAAATCAACTTTTTACCTGCTCAAGATATGGAACAAATCCACTTTTGTGAAAGTTGAGAACGTGTGGATGCAATAGGTTTCGTTACTTGCATATCACAAGCAACGATTGTTTACAGCTCAAAACAATTAATTTGATGTGACAGAAAATTATTTGGGGACTATTTTCTTAGTAGTTTTTAAGCACAAATGCTAATAATTGTGTTTGCAGCTTTTCAGATGTGAAGAATTTTACTTTTCTCTTTTATATATCACTCTAAAGTCATTATTTTTTAAAAAAAAATTTGGTCTACAGGACAAAGCAACGAGACTCGAAGACTAAGATTTTGGTCGGAGCTTGTATCAAATACGCCCAAATGTAATCATAAATTACAAAGACAGAGCTCAAGCATTGCCCATCAGATGAGAATTTGGGAGAAATAAAGTCAGACTAATGGATGGATCTCTTTACAACTTTGGTGATGAGCTTAAAGATGCTGCTTTTTGGAGGTTGGGTTTCAGGTAGTTATAAGGTTAAGAAGAGACTAGATGAGGAAGAAGGGGGCTAGAGGAGAGAAGATTAAATTTAAGAGAAGTGAAGGGTGCAACCTTAGATGTAGACAAGGAAGAACTTTTTCCCTTAACCACAAGAGACAGCCATGATGGAGAAAGCGGAGACAACTAGACATATCCTGAGTCAGATAGTTGATACCTCAGCCTCTTCATGCACCTGAGACGCCTCTTCACACCTTTTCTTCACAAACACACTCTGTCTATCACTCTCACAAAACCCTCACAGACAAAAACAAAACACTAGCGCTACATACGCAATAAGTCTTGGACCCCTTCCCCGCAATATGTGCTTTCAGATGTGTGTGTGTGTTTCTGTCTGTCTCTTTGCATTATCACCCTTCTTCTGCCCTGCGGCCTTCCTGTTGACGAGCAAAGCAAGAAAAGCAAGAAAAAACTGTGAAGCAGAATGTGAGAGACGCACTGGATGAGCTGTTAACTTCCTCAACCCACCCCCATCTGTCTCACTCACACGCACACACACACATACACGCGCTCTTGCTCTTTGTCCCATCTCATTCTTTATTTCAACCCTTTCTCCTCCCCCCTCTCTCGCGGCCTCCGCTCTGCTCAGCCTCCTTCCTCTCAGTCACTGCCTTTGACCTCGGCACCAGTATAAAAGCTAACCTTACACGTCAGAGGAAGGTCACCCGCACACAGGGGAGGTCAAGGAGAGGTTGTATTCGTGCCCCAAGGCGATGCTTCAGTCCCAGAGGACTGTGGGCAATGTGACAAGGACGGGGCAGGGGGGGCTTCCCACTTGACCTGAGGGGGTTGTGGATGTTCAGCTAACATGCATACAGCTGTATGCTTTCCATGACTGAGGGCGTAAGAGTCTTACATTGCCACTTTGCTGAATATGGACCATTTTCAAGACATTTCAGGTGTCTGCAGGGTGCAAAAGCAGCACCCACCACTCCTCCAGGGCTAGAAAAAATCTACGTTGCCAGAGCAGATCAATTACGCTTTAATCACTGCAACACAGAAGTTAATTCACAATGTTTGTTTTGCATGACTCTGCACACCGGTGGCGGCGTGCTTCATATAACCATTAATAACTGAAGACCAGAGTAGATCAACAAAAAGGAAAAATTAAAAGCACGATAGAAAACGGTTAAACGATAATTTAGCGAGAAGTGGTGATTCACAATTAGGAAGATGAGAAGAGATTGGCTTTGTTATGATGGTAACACCCACACAATGAGCGGCAGTGTTTACCACAGCTCATTTTACATTTTTAATGGTACTGTATCTCATGCAGTTTTATGTCCTGTTAAAAAATATTTAAGCTCATAACTTCTTATGTTTTCCAGCCAAAGAGCATAAGGCTTGGCCCTGGGTACAAGTATTTGGGAGAATCTTTGGTTCATTTTAAGAGAAAAATGGCAGAAAATAAAAGTTCAAATTAACATTTAGAGCGAATATGTTCACAGTTTATTGTGACTTGCATCATGTGTAACCAAATAAAAATGCTAAGTCTTTTCTGACGACAGGGAGTGGATTTTTCTTACATCTACATATTTTAAAACAACTTGTCATGAATGTTTTATATGAAGCACAGAAAAATCATTCTTATTTTTTCTCCATCCTATATTTTCTCTTTCTCTTTTTCTTTCCTCCCTTCTCTGGTGAGTGTATTTGCGTGTGTGCGTGTGTGTGTGCGCCTCCAGTGATTGTCTGCCTCCTACAAACTGATTTGTCTTCCTCAGAGAAGGTTGACAGGTCCCTCTGTGTCTCACAATAGACAGACAACCCACTCACACACACACACACACACACACACACACAGAGTGTCACACTTACCATACAGCCAGATGGGCTTGTGTCCCCCATCGCCAGACAAATTAAGTTTGGGCCCCCAGATTAATATTCAGGCAAAGCACTGGCTCTATATAATTGAATCATGGTGCCATGAGTGTACAACAGGGGCTACTTTAGATGCAGCCACCATGTGCGCACACACACACACGCACACACACACACTAACATCAACACTTGGCTGCCAGCTGCGCTCAGTATCCTGTCTGCTGGTTGGGGGCAGGTCATGAATACAAAATCACAGTTCTCTGAACACCCCGCAATTTATTTTAGGTATAGAAACTGTGGAACTCTTAACATCGTTTGTCCACCATAAAGCAGTGACAAGTCTGTTTTTAACGGTAAAATGTTTCACTCAGTACATTTGAGGGTCATCATACTTTAAGAAAAACAAATTAAACGGATCATTATCAAAAATGTTGTTTTATCAAGGCCTTAAAAGGATCAATTAGTATTATTGCAATTAGTTTTCACAAGTTTTTGATGTTTATTTTGCCATGAATATTAGTTAAACAGGTGTAAGTGTGATTGTTGCTGCAGTGGATTCGTTGTGCAGAAAGCCGTTCAATCAGACCTGCAGCAAACACTCCTGCTAGCTACAGTAGCAGATTAACCTAGAATAATTAATCATTTTTAATTGGTTAATCCATATGAATAAGAGAGGGTTACGATTAGAAATATATTGTTAAATGAGTTTACTTAATCATCCGTCTCGCAATAGGTTAATCCATTCATCCATTTTATTTCACTTATCCATTTCCAAGCTGCATTAATTTAATTAATTATATAATGGGGAACTATTGTTCTATATTGCTGCATAGTAATGAAATAATATAATATAATTAAGGATTCTAGGCCATTTTGTCTTTTACCGGTTTTCCACACCAGTGCTGTCACCGTTTGGAAGATATAAACATTAAACATGTATCAAGTTGTGTTTTATTTGAATTTAAAGTACCTGTTGTTCAACTCTTTGAACACTGCAGAAACTCAAGGTTATGTTTTGTTATGCTTGCAAAACCAAATCCTTTATGCTTTTAAGTAGCAATATCCATATCAGTAGCAAACACTTGGATTAGCTTATATTTAATAATCTTGGCAGTGTTACATGTTAACGGGCTTCACAGCGTCCTCCAAGACGGCCTGGAGGGAGATCTGAGAGCAGGGATTCTTCCGTTGTGTGTGGTTAAAACTTATCTCTTGCTGTGGTGTGGCTCGAAATGTTTAGTTAACTCGGCCCCAATTGCTGCTGTTCATCTTTATTAGACAAGGAACCAGCTGGCTGGAGGAGTCCTAATTAGAGGACTCCCAGCTTCAGTTAATGTTCCTGCATCAATAATGCAACCATGCCACCTTATGTAAAATAAATAAATAGATAACATACAAAATCAAAACTAAAATATTCCCTTGAACCTGTGATGTGTTCATGTAGAGTGTGCACATATGCTGCGTACAGTTGAGTGTATGCTGCTATAGGTAAAAGGAATCAAATATTTAAGCTTCTTTTGATAAGAATTTCTTTTTGATTGAGTATGCTTTTTGAATGAAACTTTCATATTGTTTTTTTGTCTTTTAATATCTTTTAACCAAAATTATTCTGAGTTATATTCTTAGAGCTGTAAACAACCTTTGAAGATGAATTAAATTCATCATTACCTCCAGGACTTTACTTGAAAGAATACAATTTGGAGAAACAACCATGTGGAGAGTGAACAATGGCTTAGGAGCTCTTCTTTCTTCAAAGGCAAATGTTTGGTTTTAATATTTAACTGGGAAGCTTAGTTTGGCTCCTCATTTAGAGGCAATTTGGTCCCATAGGGAGCAACCAGGTGCTTCAGGGATTTGAATTTCAAATACAGTGCAAACCTGTCACTTGATAAAGAATCAGACTGATAAGCAGAACCGAAAATGTCATTGGTATCAATAAAATCTTATCAATTTCCATCCCTAATGGTGGTCAGTCATGTCAGCCAAAGTGAGAAAACAGGAATTTTTACTTATACAACATTATTCTGATCATGAAAAACCACACAAAATTACTTGTTAACAAATAAACAGTGTTTATTCTAAGTTTATATGCTTTAATGTGTTTTTAATCTCCTGAAATGAACTTTGGGAGAAACAAAATATTGATCCTAATAATAGAGCAGAGTGCTAGTCTGCTCATCTAGCTGCTAGACTGCCCACTCATCTTCTGCCCTCACATGCGCACACACACGCACACACACGCACAGTCACACCTCCACCGTCTCCTCTGCTTCCTGTTCTCTCACAGGCTGTCGCCCTCACAAGTTGTGGTGCAGAGAGAGGAGGTGACATGG
>JAPXVT010000012.1:20231201-20242194 GCA_029823135.1 Acanthurus reversus
GGAACAAGGTGCCAGTATTAATAGACCTAATCAATGAAAATGTTAGTTTTGAGCCAACTACTAACTAGTAACCCTAATGCAGTCTTCTGTAGACATTTGTGTAAATTTCGTCTGTCGCCATCGTCCCATCCTAATGACAGAAAATCTAATTAAAAGCGTTACAGACTAGCGTTAAAAATATCTTTTACGTATAGAATAATGTAGTGGAATGAGGATGCTTTTGGCATATTTCACACCGTTCTCATTAAATACCAATCATGTTCTGAATGTAGCACAACCCAATGTATTTTTCTATTAATAATTCCTTCCTTAAAGAAGATAATAAAACGACCATGTATAATTTTTGAGCATGAAAATTAAACATGACTTCTCTTTTAATTTGACATTATAGTGAGCACGCGCCTGTTACAGTTGCTCCTGCTTGTTCTCCTACATTTTTACCCATTTTGCCACACGGGGATCAATAAACTATTTCTGAATCTGACTCTGATATGTTGGCTGTCGGTCGTTCTGCTCTCTTTATATTAGCATTAGCCACTGAAGACCCATGATGATCAACCAAAAACAACACTGACTTATCATCAACATTAAAGTTTATACAATGATCTTTTTTTTTAACACGAGTTATTTGATTATGTACATATCCAGCAGTTGCTGAAAAACATGAACATATCTGAAGTTTTATTTCGGGCTAACTGATGAATGCAAGTCCCTCATGCACTTTTCTTCTGCCTTTGCTATTGTCACCAATACCTGAGGTAAATATTTGTCTCTCTTCTTGCTTAATGCTCCGCTATGTTCAAGAGCTAGTTGCTGTGCCTGCCTGCTGTTTGGGTGTCGAGCTGGTCAAGTGTAATGTACAGCTTAACAATAAGATGAAACTCAGTGGAAAGTTCTGTAAAGCAGGAGGGAAGCTGCAGATTCAAGTGGTAATAATCTGTAAGTTCATCAGTACAAACGATCAGTTCAAAATCCACCACTGCAGTTTTAATATCGTCTTCGTTACAACAGATGTCAATAGTGATGGATGATATTATTTTCCCATGACTACTTGTCACCACTGAAATCCATTGTACCCAACATGTATTTATTCTGGCCACAGTCACGGTTTGTCTAAGGTGTGTCCAACCCGAACCACTAGCATAAACAAACACACAAACAAACACTGAAGAAGAGAAGCCAAAATTAACATCAACACCCAACAAAAAAAAACAACAGAGCTGACCATGCTAGTTGCTCCATTGCCATAATAGGTGCCACACACCCATATGCACAGACCTATGATCACAACAGCAGTTCCACTAATCACATGCTTCATAACCTTTATTAACTCACATCCCTGCATAACTAACCAGAGAAGACGAGTGGAGGGCTTGAAGAGCAGCGCACTCGTCACCCCAGACTCAACCTCTCCCCAAGGCACACAGTTTTGCCACTGTAATCTACTGTACTCTCTCCTGGCCAGATTAGGGTATTAGCAGCATGAATAATTAGGCCAGATGTCCTGCTCTGGGACAGCAATACCCAGCTACTTCCCCAGACACACAGAGCCCTCATGAGAGACAAGATCAGGACGGTCACAGGCAAAGCGAAGAGAGGTGCAGATGTGATGTTGTTGAGGCCACACAAGCCACAAATGTTTGAACATCACTAAAGAAAAAAGGAGAGAAGACCTAGATATCACTGCCAGCCCCTGCAGTCATGTTTTTCAATGTCTGAACCACTTAGCGAATGAGAGAGACAGACACAGAGAGAGGGAGAGAGAGTGACACACACCACATCTCTCCAACACTAATGCAGCAGGGACGGCGGCAATTCTGTTGGAAAGCACATGAAGCCCCAAGGCGGCTTTCTGGTCCTTGGTAATCTTCTTCAAATCTCATGCCTAATGCTCACTCACACCCAAACACCCATCTGAAATGTTCCAAAAAAGGCAGACCAGCCGCATGGATGACCGACTGGCCGGCTAATTGACTGGGTGAGTGAAATCAATGTTGTGAACTGGATGTGCTTTTCGGCTCCACTAACAGCACACTGGTTCAGTAAGAGTTCAGCATGCCACAGTAAACGGTGGAGGATTTGTGTGTGGCTCAGCTGGTAGGGCACAGAATCACTGCCGTTACCACGAATTTGAGCTCGCTTTACTGACCCGTGCTACCAAAAGGTGGAATTGGCGAGGAATCATGGGATTTGTTTATTTAAATGTTGAACTAGCACCACTGCAAATTAAACTGTATCTGACTGGCTCTGGCAGAAAAGTTCACGGACGAAGTAATGCATTAAACCTTTATTCACGTTACATTTAGTCGTGTTGTTGACCTAATTCCTCACTCTCTAACAGGTGTTACCCTAGAAGTTAGCAACAGGAGACAAATACAATGCACTGTTACACTGAATAAAACTACAAATTTATTGAAGTGTAGCGGTTAGCTCCAGCTAACAGCTGTCCTAATCTTCTCAGTGATAATGTGATGTTACTTCAAGCAAAAAATGTCTGTCTCTTTTCACAATGCATGGTGGATCAGAATCACAATCATGTGATTATTACAGCTTGTGGAAAAGTAACATTTGCTGCGGCACTCCTAAGCTATTACTATTTTGTATATTGAGCCGCATTTGCAACCTCAGGAGCTCGCGCACAATGCATCCTGGTACATGTAGGCATTTATTGCTTCAATTGACTACAGTTACCATTAGCATTGAATGGACATCCTCATGAGAACTGAAGTTCTGCTTTAATGTAGTTTTCTGTTTTCATCCAGTTCCACACCAGTTGGAGAGTCCTCAAGCAGGAGCGAGGCCACCAGTCTTTGTACAGCTCATACAGCAGTGCACACATGCTTGCACACAATCAAACACAGACTCCAACACATGGCCTTGCTGTGTTTGGCCTCCTCTCCTTCATGTTTCAGGGCTGCAGTGGGATTTTCTTTCCCCTCATACGCAACCTAGATGCAAACACACACACAAACGCACACACACACACATACACACACACATACGATTTCACAAACATCTACAGGCTGACTCACACATCACTGTTCAAATGGGCTCCCATTCTTACATCCAAGGCACCTCTCAGATAGGCGCGACATTGAAATCAGTCCCCAGGAAAATTGGATCCCTTCCACAGTGTAAATTCCACGGACTTTGAGGCATGCAGTTGCTTAGCAACAGCAGAGCTGTATCCCCCTCTCCGATATCCATTTTGGTTTAGTTTCTTCATATTCCAGCTTTGACTAAGATGTTAGTTAAACATCTAAAAAATTTCTAATGTATGTAGCTGCACTTTCGCTAGACAAGAGTTAGCAGACAAACAACTTCAAACTAAATAAGATCTAGTCATGATTTGTTAGGTTTTTATTTGTACTAAACTTGTAGAACATTTACAACAAGTGCTTGGTTGAATTATAAATGGAAAGAAGGGGTTTGGAATATCAACAAACCCATCCCAGAATGCTGAGTTATAAAATGTACTATGGCATTATCAGTATGTTGTTGCAGTGCTCTTGCTTTACTATTTTCTTCCATTTTCCAAGCATACACAAGAGCACAGTAAGCTGATGAAAGTGTGTGTCTGCTCTGATATAAGTCAGTGCATGTTTTGATTTCACGTCAGAAGGGACTGTAAAGCTTAGACAGAGACTGACTGCATATGTGTATGTGAGTGTGTGTGTGTGTGTGTGTGTGTGTGTGTGTGTGTGTGTGTGTGTGTGTGTCTGGTTTGTTTCCACTATAATCACTAACAATAATTTCTGCCTATACAGCGCAGTCCCCAAGGGTGTTGTGTTTGTGCATGAGAGACCAGTGTATGTGGGTGGGGGGCTCAGAACGACAGGACTGTAGGTGTTGTTTTTTTTTTCTGGAGGTCCCAGCACGTTCCCCCATCCACTCAGCTGTTTTTTTTAAACGTTTTTTTTCTTTCCCTCAGCACTCCACATGGTCACAATCAAAGAAATTCTCTCTGGTGTGTTGCCAAATATTTGATAAGGCTTCACATTACCCAGATAGACCCTGGACCCATGGACAAACTCCTCAGCTAGCAAAAGGCAATTGAATTTTATTGCATGAACATACTGTGTGTGTGTGTGTGTGTGTTTGTGTGTGTGTACAATTCTCATCAACACTGCTTGCTAATCCCACCATGTCTGCCTCGGCCGTTTCAAGTGGAAATATCGAAGATTTCCATCTTTCATTTTGGCGACATCTGCGGTTAGTAACAGCTAATGTTACCACTACAGGTCACAAAACTCTGTTTAATAAAGAAGTCTAATTGTTCTATGGATTCATTTTTTATGAATGGTAGCACCAAGTGCAAATGTCTGTGCAAAGTTTGTGCCAATGTACCTGGTAGATGTTGAGATATTTCTCAGGATAAGTGAAAATATGAGCTGCTAGAGCCGCTAGATGAAAAATCAGGGGATTGGTAAAGACACTAGGAATCATCCTCTGTGGACCATGAATGTCTGCATGAACCTTAACGATCCATACATGATCTGTCGAGATATCGAGCGTCACAGTACTGGCAACAGTGCAAAATAACTACCAAACCACATCCAATTGAGCCTGTACATGTGTAAAGAGGGTAATTCTAAATAATCATTTCTATGTATTTCTTTCTCTACTTCAAAACTTAACAATTGCTCTAACTTTTCAAAGCTGTGTTTGAATTTTAAAATAAACACCTAAAGGCTAATCAGTGAATAGGAAAATAAGGATTAACTTGTCATTGCTCATATGGTTAGCAAACAAGACGTTTCATAAAAACGTACTCCTCATAAGTCAAAAAACAAACACTGGGTGCCTGTTTCTGTGTGTACTGCCACAGTTTATGCTAAATGTTCACCATCATCCATCAACTCCTCCAGTGCTTTCCTCACAGACTAAACAGGGAGCAACCTGCAACAAGGTCAACAACCAGCAGTGTCACATATTTCTAACAACAAAGAATGGCCCTCTGTTATTACAGGTCAGCAAAGATGCACAAAATGTTTAGATATGAATCCAAATCTCTGTGTACAGATAATGTGACGTGAACACAAATAACATTAAGAGAACATTTGATATACGCACAGTGATGCTATCATCACACACAGCAACTGGACTCGTCACTTTCACCTGTTTGTCAAGTTAGAAATGAAGCTATTGATTTGCTTGAAGAAATATTTTGACAGGACCTTGCTTGTTTGTCGTCTTACTGGGAGTCAGAGGAGAGGATCAATATCAATTTCATCTCTGTGCTTTGGGTTCAGAAACAGGTCTGAGACGTGTTTAACCTAGCTTAGCTCAGAGAGTGGAAGCAGTCAAAGGTGCCTTCCAACATCTCCAAAGCTCAGTTTTCATCTCTGTGGTTTTTCTACTCAACACAAGGGATTTAAATCAAATACAGGGAGTTATTTGACTGAACCTCGATATGAAAACTATTGCTAAATGGAGATTTATAACAGGAAGTTTATATGGAAAAACCCTGAGAGATCCTACCACTCTTAGCGATGAGTCCTCTCTACATCCTTCCTCTACATAGACATATTTCAGGATCTCAGTGGCTTTAAGACACCGTTTGATTGCATTAAGGTTTTTGCTTCTTTGAGCAGACCTACTGTGTGTTTATCTTATTTGGCTTTCAAATAAAAATGTCTACTTTTCTGTAACGTGAGAGCTTGCGGTGAGTAACAGTGGCAGAACGCTGGAATGAAAAACATTTTCTCAGGCTCTTTGCAGAGGGAGACCTACACATCATCACGCATATAAAGCTTGTCAGCACACTTCTCTCTCCGCCTGTGATTGTTCTCAATAACCCCTGTTGCCCAGATGAATGATGGCAGGTACTGGATGAAAGCCAGCGTCTGCTTCACTTCGGCTAAAAGTCTCTCTCTCTCTCCTTTAACGTTTTCATTCAGTACCATTCAATATCAGGCATCGCTGCACAAACTAGAAAGCGACGTGTAATAGAGAGAAAAAATGGCTGCAGATGAAAGAGCACCAAGTCACACACGTATGATTTGCTCCACTGAGTGTGACCAAGGCAATCTAAAGTGAGGTGTTTGTCAATATGCTGTTCAAAAGTAGATGAAAAGACGAAAAATCTGACAAGTGAGGTAACGTTTTATGCTAACTTTTGAACGCAGCATAAGATTTTTTCATACTCATCTTAAAAGAGAAAAAAGTACAAGGATTTTCAAATTTAAATAAATGTACCAAATTGCAAACTTACGTAAATTCAAATTTTAACAGCCACATAAAGACGATTACAAAATCAATCCCTCCATCTTAAAACATAGCAAGAGCTGGAGGATTTCGGTCTAAAAACGATACATAGAAACTTGTCCTGGTGGCTCTTTTCAGCAGGCTCGATAATTGTATCGGTGTCTGCACAGGTCGCAGTGAAAATCAATCCTCACTTACACCAAGAAAGAGGAGCACATTACACCAGTGCTAAAGTCACTGCACTGGCTTCCTGTGCGTCAAAGGACAGATTTTAAAATCCTTTTACTTGTCTTTAAAGCACTAAATACACTCCGGCCTCAATACATCTTCAGGATACTTGTGCTTTATCAAACATCTTGTGCTTTATAAATAAACGTGTCTTGCCTTGCAGTGAAGCACTGGTTGATGTGTAAATTAAAGCTAAATTTGCAGTAGAAAACTTCCACAAATGAGCTAGCAAGCTAACGTTAGCTGTAGCATGAGGCTCATTGGGAGGCAAATCCGCTGCAGCCATTTGTGGTGGCTCGTGCTTTATTTATTTAATTTGTTGCCGCTGTCTCTTTGAAGTCCAGTTTGAACTGAGACGAAACAGTTGCAAGAAAAGTTGGAGCAGGGTAAACCGGTCTGCCTCAACTCGAGCTCGAGCCGAATGACAGTATGGCTTGCTGACACTCTGTTGTTGGCAGAGGTGAGTCAATGCATGGTGAGATAATCAGCTCGTACTGATGTCACCTGTCGCTAAGAAACGCAGCGTAGACTTACGGATTTGGACAGAGAGCACAGAGAGCGTCACAGATTTTTTATTTTTCTGCAAAACCCGCCTCGTCCTGTTGGCAAAGAAAATATCACAGTAAAAACAGGGCTTACAGGAGACCAATTTAGCCATGAATGGTGTAATTTTTCAACCACCATTATGCTGTTTAATCAGGTTATACATCATAATAACAAAGTTAAGCCAAAACAGTTGTCTGGTTTTACTTTAAGGTTAAGTTTTACAGTGGCACATCATTTAAAAAGTTTCTCAGAGACGAAAATAAGGTTGTTTTCCAATGATTTGAAATAAAAACTTCGGCTGATAACATAGCTCTACCACAGTATCTCAGCACAATGCACGAGCACAACTTAATCAAACTGCCAAGACCTTTTCTTTCTCTAGTATCTCATTTTAACAATCTTTCCCTGGTGGTAATTTCTTTCTCTTTATCTTGATCTTCTTGCTGCCAGTTTGTCTCTGTTGGCCTCAACGTGTTTGTTTGGAGAGTACAGCTCACCCTGTACAACATGGAAGTACGTCAGCGTTGTTGGCTTGTGCTTTGCAAAAGGCAACAGGAAGTGACCGCTCAGAGAAAGGAGACAGGAGGGGAGGTGAAGGAGAGAAGGGTGAAGTTGTGTCGGAGAGAAAAATATATGAGGGGGGACAAGGGGAGAGCAACTGAGAGCAAAGTGCAGGACACAAGCGATCTGTGTCTTTTGAATGCTCACTAAGCTTCTTCTTAACACCAACATGACACAAACTGTGGACAGATGTGACTTAAATTCTTAAAGGGTTGATTCATCCAAATTACAGAAACACTGATGGAAATATAAAGAGGCACTTCCCTTTTCCTGCTTTTCATATACTTTCACTTGTGTTGCATGACTTTTAGTCATTTACTCAATTAGGATCCTAGGAAATCCCTTTTTTTTTCAGTCAGAAACCATTAAAATAAATTGAAATTAACCTTTTTTTTTCATCAAATGAATCTTTTGCAGAACAGCCCTCATATGCAGCTCAAAAACACTGGGTCTGATAAAGGCTGCTCTCATGTTCGGGCAGTGATCCCTCCTTGTTTAGAATTAGGAATGCCCAATAATCGATGCTTAAATCATTATTTTGATTGTCATAGCTGATCATAATTATCAGTTATGATAAATTTAGACGTTTTTGGCCAAATCTGTCAGATGCAGCATATTGAAGCAGCACACTAGTCTGTGTTCCTCTCTGCCCATTTTTATATTTTATTATTACAAATGTCATTTGTTTCTGTGTCCAGGCTCCCGTGAGCAAAACTGGTTTTTATACTTGGATACAGTGGAATGGAGTCTTGGTGTCTTGAATGTTTTTGAAGGAGTCTTGCGCTTTATGATTTTTACCTAGATTGTTTTTCTCCTGTGCAAAGAACCCTTCATAAGTCTAAATATACTGTTGTTTATACATTTGAATAATATAAACAAACATGCAGCCCTGTCATTTATTTATTTTCATTTGTGCAATGCTAACATTTGTTCCTGCAGGAAGGAATGCCGGTGCTTCTAGGATGCATCTGTGCGTCCTAAAAAGTAAACTAGTATATGTCCAATAAGTTTTTTCAAAAGAATATACTTAGGATCCATTAAGAATTTGTCCTGGAACTACTGTTTACTAGCCTGTCTACATGAGATGAAGTATTATGGCATGAAAACCTGCATTTTTAATTTAACCAAGTATTCTGTATCGTAAATACATATTTCACTTTTGTTACAAGCCAAACAGTTTGACAATCAGTTGAAAATTCAGTGAGTTAGTGTAACTTTAATCGTTGATAGACCTCTGCCTCCACACAGCTTTCCTCGGCACAAGATGGCGTCCGCTTTGACGTATCGTTCCGATGCATAGAAACACCAAAGTGTTATCGCCAAAGAGAAGGAGGAGGAGAGAAAAGAGGAGAGGACAATAAGTACAAAAACAAAGAAGAAGAAGACAAAAGAGATGAGCAAGAGGACAAAGAAGAAGAAGAAACTCTGTTGTCGCACTCATAACATCATTCTGTTGCTCCCGGGTAGAGCTGCGTGGTGTCAACATGAGAGTCAAATGTGTTGTCGCCAGTGTGGACATTTTTTACAGAGGACGACAGCACAACAGTAATTTGCAATATGTTCCACAAGGTTCTGAGAGGAGGGAAAAGGTAGTGATGCCAGCTAAATTTAATTAGGTTAAAGCTTTGGAATATTAAATCATCCATCTTTACTCATCACATCTCACCCTAGGAAAGATCTCGCCTAACAACAGTACAGCTACAAACAATCCATAATGCATCACACCAGTAGGAATCAGTGGTACCCACTCCATTCATAAAGATTATGTTACTGTGGATCTGAAAAATGTCAAGCCTCCAGTACTATAGGACCTCCATGTTTTCAAATGTCATTTCCAGAAAAAATATATCATATATTTAAGCCATTCAACATTATATCAGTAGTATGTAGCCGTATAGACAGTTTGTTTTATTTCCCCTAATTTTGAGCAATTTGTCGCTTGAGATTTCTGCCTCCACCTCAATACAATGGAGTTGAATGGGATCTGTGGTGCACAAAGCACTGAAATGTTTAACCATTTAAACATTCAACCACCAACACTTTTTCAAACAACATTGTTCTCGTCTCTCTGGATCATCCACAGTAATCGCTCACAGTTTTTGAAAAGACCATTTGTTTTCAGTGAAAAAAGTGTTTTGAATGAAAAATGGGAGGTTACAGAACAGTATCAAGGACACTTGTCTGGAAAGAGCCGTTGCTTTTGCAATTTTAAAGAGTCAAGTGTCAATAATGGGAGTTTTACAAAAGAAAATCAATATAATTTGAGTGTATGGGGTTAAAGGCAAAAGGCTAAAAAACAAAACTGTCTTTGTGTCTACAAGCCAGAGAGGTAAGTCTGTAATGTTACTGTAGTCTGAGTAGATGATGCCATTCAGTAGCACAAGAGATACTGGATCTTTACCAAGCTCTTAGTCAACTATTAAGGATGAATAGACAGCAGTCTCTGTGCTACTAGTGTTTTTCTGGCATCGAGCAAGGAGATAATTAGAGTAAAAGCAGAAGTTATAGTCGTCTCTTTGTATGTCCTCCTCTTTCCCTTGCCTGGATCAGCACTATTGCTTTGATCTTGCTTTTCAAATAACAAGACCCCAGGGTCTACTGTACAACACTGTAGAAAAAGTCCAAACTACTGCATGTGTGTGTCTGTTCATGCGCCCATGTACATACATGTGAATGAGTGTATAGGTTTTAAGTATTTGTCGAAAATCTTCTTGCTTGTGTCAGAAACTTGCCAAATTTTCCCTCAGGGATTAATTCTTCATGAGGATTTTTTTTTAAAAACACTGACTTCACTTTTATTAGTAGACAATATTGTCGTCTATTAGTGATTGTTTTTTTCTCTTAAGTTCTGTGGATGCATAATTGGCATTAGAGTGCCAGTTAAGCACTACTGAATTGCCACTGCAGTGGGTGATAGACTGAATATGCTTCCATTTCTTTACATTAACATTAGAAAAGTAGCCATGAAATCGGGGCAGAATTGACAACAGGAAGTGATCCGCGCGCGGTTTTGCTAATTTGCATTTCTCTGTTGCCACCATCAACACTTTTCATAACTGTGTGCAGATGAGCCTTTGCAATATAAAGAAGCACTTCAGGATACAGGATACTTTCAAAGTTCAGGGATTTTTGATTTAACCTAAAATGTTTTTCTGAATAATGAGGAGATACAGAGAAAAGTGGAAAGTTGCAAGGCAAGGACAGAATGTTCCAAGCAAGCAGAGCCAGTGCCACTTCTGGTATTTTGTTAAATTTTGTGTTCTCATTGCCATTGTAAATAACCTCATCTACCCTGTTTTGTTTGTATCCTTTGCTCACCCTCTCCATCTCTCTCTCTCTCTCTCTCTCTCTGGTCAGACAGGATGTTTTGAGGAGGAAGACAGCAGGGTCACGGTCTGATCCAGAAAGTATGATAAAGATCAACAATTTCCTTTGCATCATGTGTGTGTTT
>JAPXVT010000012.1:20420967-20435179 GCA_029823135.1 Acanthurus reversus
CTGACGGGACCATTTTGTTCTGCACTGGAACAGCAGTGTGAATGCAGGCTGCAGGCTTTTGTGCAGTGGCAACTGTACAGCAGTTCTCTCTCACTCCATCCCTCTCCTCGTGCTCACAGACACATCTGTCTTCTTGCGTCTCCTCTCTCTGAAGCAGCAGCATGTTGTTTCTGTCCACTCCCTTCACCTTGCTATAATCCTCCCCCTGGGGGCAGCCTTCGACACGGCCACGGCCTGATAAAACAGGCTGGAGAAGCACCATATCCTCCTCGTTGACCCTCTGGACCTCTACGTACTCAACAGCCCGATGAGCAGGCGTGCCCAGCCCGTTAGTTGCCTGTTTGCGGCCGATGCTGGAGATGTTGATGTCGCTGTGGGCCTGGAGTTGCTGGTGGACCAGTGTCTGTGGATGGAGCAGATGAGTTTGCTTGTTGCTCAAGCAGAAGTCCAGATAGCTCGGTTTGAGTGGCTCCTTGGTGCTGTCTCCAGGCTTGGTGAGGTATGAGGATGTGGAGCTTGGGGGAAACAGGGTGTCAGAGAGGTAATGCTGCTTGGTCATGTCAAGTGAGCCTTGCTGCTCCATCGGGCTCAAGCTGTACTGGGGCAATGGAGAAAAGACAGAAGGCCAGGTCTTCACCCTCCCACTGGACAAGTCAGGACTAAGCCTGTCTTGATGAGCATAGGGCAACGCCTCCTCCTCCCAGCCCCTCTGGTGCCTCTGACCCTCCATCCCCAGTCTGTCCTGACACGTTCGCCTCTCTTCTTCCTGTTTTGTCCCTCCACACTTGTCCATCAGCAGAGTGTGGCTGTCGCAGCTGCCTCGGCCAGAGTCGTTGTCCGAGGTGGAGCTCTCAGATTTGAGGCAACCATCTTCTAGATCCTTGCTTTCACTTAGCATCAGCTCCCGCTCCTCGGGGATATACACCTCTAAGTACTCCACCAGCAGGTCTTCATAGTTAGATGATGTGGTTGGGGGGAAGTCAGACACCACCAGTGCACTGAAGATCTCGTCAGGCTTGCCATTCTACACACAGAGAGGAAAAATCAGTTTTAATACTGATACAATCAATCTGAAGCCATTTTTTATTATTTAACTGATTTATTTCCAGCAGTTTTGTGGCATTATTGTATAAATAAAATAATTGTTCCATGTTTACCTTAAGGAGCTGCTGATCAAATCCTTTGATTTTAGGACCAGGGACCGGTGGCAGAATGCAATGCTTCAGACTTCATACATGAAAAAATAAAGAAATCCATGTCAGAGCATGTGAGCAGCAGACGCAAATCAATAAATATGAGTCAATAATAAAAATCAATACTTTGCTTGCTTTGAACTGTAAAAGCCTAGAGCGGCAACAGTTATATAAGCCATTTTATTTTCCAATCACAAGTTAACCTTTAACATTATATCGTGATATTACACTATTACAGTCTAGACCAGGTGTCTGCAACCTGTGACTTTTGAGTTTCATGCAGCTCCTTTGCCCTCTGCAGTGGCTCTCTGTAGCTTTGACAAAAAAATTACATAGAAAATGAATTACTGTGATATTTTTTAACATCATTGTTGTCAGGTTAGAGCAGAGTTTTTCAGCTTGCATGTTTTACAATATGTCTCTGCTCCAACACAGCTGATTCAAGTGAACGGCTCGTTATCAGACTTCAGCAGAGCTTGATAACGAGCTGATCATTTGAATCGGGGACACATGGAAAACTGTCCCAGTGCCATTATTCCATTCTCTGATTGTAAAAATGCATCGTGGCATAGAATAATATCTGTGCTCTCAAGCTGTGATTTTGTTAATAAATTGAATGAGCGTGAGCTGATGTTGTGTTTTATGATCAGGTGCGAGCGCTGACTGCTACATGGCTGAGGATTAAACTTAAACTGACTTTCGTCAAAACTGAATTGAAACTATTTTACTTTTTTTTTCAACTTGCTGTTTTAATGCTACACTGCTGCAAAATTATGATTTATTATCAAAGTAGGCTACTTTTTATTTTATGAATTTTCACAAACACATAAGTTTGTTCAAAGTTAAAGTACCTACTAAGCATAAAAAGCCCACTGTGAGAAAATTAATAAATGGTAATTTAAGTCTGTTAAAAATTATGGTCAGCTAATTTAGATGCTTAAAGTCGTGTTCCTTTATTATGGGGCTCAAATATGTTTTTGTGGCTTCTGTCAGATTTTTATTGCGAGAAAGGCGGGAAATGGCTCTATAGTAAAGGTTGCTGACGCCTGGTCTAGAATTTTTATTATCTTGCAAGATGATAATTAAATTCCCAAGAACAGGAAATAAATATATATTAATACAATAATACAAATAAAAAGTTATTGTATGATTACAACAACTTTTAAACTATTCTGTGATGGCCAGGTCTGAAACCTTGAAATAGCAGCAAAGTTTTCTTACGTAAACATTTGAATTTCTAATTATCATATCTGACTTTCTACATATGTGAAAATACAGCTGCTTTATGCCTCTGTAACATATAAAATGTCACATACTTTAACATTAAAAGAAACATAAAAAAAATAAAGTAATAGAAAAAAATAAAAGTTCAAATTTGACCAAACAAATTGTATGAGGAATTATGCATCATTGTTTCACCTGTGGCTGTTCATGTGTAGCAACCATGTGAGGATGAGGAAGATGAAGGCAGAAAAGACAGTAATGAGGATCCACATGGACTTCTCCCGATTAAAATCTGTAAGACACAACATGAGAACATGAATGTGTCTACTCAACAAACAAACTTGTACAACTGTCTGATTGTCTTTAATACCCACATTGGTTATGGTATAGAATACTGAAGGTTTTTCATTATTAACATCATAATCATCCCACTTTTATCCCATTACCCTATTGTGACCAAATTCTTCCATAAACACATTCTATTTTATGAAAAAATGTGAATGTCATATATGTACTGTGTAATTTACTGTGAATAATTGTTGTCGGATGTCTTACAGTCAGGGACTTTGATGTAGGAAGCAGAACTCCATTCACTCCAAAAGCCATGATCGGGCTTACAGCGCACCTGAATGAGGTAGGTGCCACCTGACCGCAGACTGAAAATGTTAAACATCTTCTGTTGGCCTGCAAGGTGCATCTGGAAACACAACACAAGCAGATGAGCCAACATGAGCAGTTAGACACAGTCCAGTCAATCCTCTGACTCGCCAACATATAGAATAGAAATACTGAGAAGTGTGGTACACTAAATTAAACTTATTTAATTTCACCAAGGGATGATAATAAGGAAACATCCTCTGGCGAAAATTTGCTGTCCTTTCGATATCAATCGCCAAACTTGGGGGCTGACAAATGAAGCCAACGCGGAAATGCCAAAAACTGCAGTTCCACAAATGGCCACTTGAGGCTGGAGCCAAATCAAGCTAATTCTTAGAGAACCCCATTTTAAACAGCTCAGCTTTACCGCAGGAATAAACACGTTCACAGCCTGGTACAAAAACAGTTTTGGTCTCTACAATTAAAATTCCTGTTCATCATAACTGAACATGAAGAGGGGAGGGTAAAGTTTTGCATAACTCACCCATTTAAATTAGTTTAAGACTTAAATTTATGCATATGTAAAGATATGACCGTTTTGAGTGACACTGACAGTTTATCATTTAATTTTATTTGTTCATTTGACAAGGACAATGCGCAGCTTCTAAGCTACACCAAAGTTAGCTAAAAGCTAATTTACATCTGTTGTCCCTAGGCAGGAGACAGTACAGTATAATGACAGTTACGAAACAATACATAATCACAACACAAAACATTAGCACCCTCAAAAACAATAACGACAACAATAGTGGAAGCGTAGCAAAAAGTTGTTTGTAGCAATGTTTATCCCCTTTAGCTCCACCTTCTCGACTAAATAGTCATCTCTGGCTAAAACACTAGAGATGGCGACACCATAATGCCAAACTTGAAGCTTCAAAACGGCGCTCCACAAACCAATGGGTGACATCGCACTTTCCCCATCCACTATTTATCATACAGTCTGTGGTCAATATCCACAAATAGAATGGAGGTTAATTACAGTCAAATGTAGAACAGCACCCCAGGGTTCATTCAGTGTCCTGTTAAATCACTAGTTCACTAACATGAGGTCTAAAAACATATCAGACAAAGACAAAATAAATATTTTACATACCTCCCAGTCACTTTCCTCCTCCAACTTAACACGGATCTCATAAATGAGGGTAATCCAACCGGAGCGGGTGTCGGCCTTATGTGGCGGTTCCCATGATACCCGCAGGAAAGGCCAGCCTTTGTCCTCCAATACAGTCACTGCTACCTTCTCTGGAGGATTAGGCTTGACTGGAGAGAGAGAGAGAGAGATAGAGTGGAAATGTGAATGAGAGAGGTTATGTGTTTTTTGTGTGTTTAAGTTGATAATAATTTATGTAACACAGTATAAAAGCCAAAAGCACTGTGGCAGGTGTCTCCACTGTTCCTGTTGCATATGTGTGTGTCCTTTTCTTTCTATTTAATGGTAAATCAATGCACACCTCCAGCAGATGAACACAGTCAGTGCACGAGTGACTTTTCAAGTATTTGGAGTGGTTGAGATAAATGTTAAGACTTTAACTCATCTTCTTGGAGACCCTTAGTTGACAATTGTGACATACAGGAACACAAAGGAGTCCTACGCAAAAATACTGTGTAGGACTGATGACCAAATCAGGTCTAGGAAATTATTAGAGACAAAGGAAAGAGGAGCACTTTCAGATTGGCAGTCTCAAGAGCAAACTGGATATTTTAAGTCTTTCAGTTCTGTAGCTTTACACTGCTTTTTGGACATTTCATCAACATCAACACGACAGGAGAGGACCAATTCTATACGTCATACAACATTTTTAGCTGCGACCAGCAGCTCTATAGGTCACTCTGTCAGTCGGTTGGTCTACAAAAATCCCCCACTCTTTAGCGGTTACAGTTTTCGCCCTAAGAGGGTGAAATTTGGCATGAAGGTGTGTGCACGTGAAGGTGTGTTTGAGTTCATGCCAACTGTCTTAAAAGGGGGTGTGGCAATGGGAGTGGCCTATTGCAAAAAGGCGCTTAACTTCCAAATTAAATCACAGACTTGCACAAGATTTTGTGGAAAGGTTGGTCATGAGCCAAAAGACGGCCGATTAACTGTTCGGGCCAACTGGCAAAAAATGGGGCATGGCAGTGGGAGTGGCCTGTCACACAAAGGTGCATTAGTTAAATCAGCTGCCAGTAGAATTAAAGGCTGGTATTAATCTACATTTTTCTTGTCATTAAGAAAATTCAATAAAAAGGTCAGAACCAACTGTTTATTAATTCATCTCTTAATATTTTCAAACTTAGCTCCCTCGTCTGTGACTTTCACTCCCCAGTTCCATTTGTCTCTACAGGCGTTTATCTAAAACAAAAAGTCAAGTCAAGTAATTTCCTAAATCAGCGGGGCACTATAGATGTAAAAAATATCACTAAAAGAAGATTTTTTTAAAAAAATGCAGTTTTCAGCCATGGATTAATACGAATTTGGTGCTCTAGTGAGCAGGACAATGTATGTGGTAGTGACTCAAAATAAACTACAGTGTCTGTTTTAATCGTACTGAAGGAGGACATCAGCCAGTGCAACAGTGTGGAACTTCATAGTTTTCGGACTACAATTGACCTTTATGTTAAGCTGTATTACAGGCTTGAATACAATGACTGTACTTGTCAGTTATTGTGTATTTTTACTTTTTTCCTGCCCTTATTGTAAAGTACTTTGTGAATTTCTTCTGTGAAAAGCGCTATATAAATAAACTTTACTTACTTACTTACTTACTTGAAGTAGTTCATTGATGGTTTTGTCCTTTTAATGGCGTTTGCAGACAATAAAAAAGTGCTTTACTTCCCTCAGTATCTCCTATACTGAAATGATCACAATGAACCTCCAATCAGCAGGCTAGCAAAACAATTTTCTAATTCTACTGCTTCATAATGGTGACCTTCAGTGAGCGGTAATAGCACTCACAGAGCATTAGCTCCAGTATGGTGTGCTACAGAGCAGCTGTGTGAGCGTGCATTAAAATACACTTTTTTAATCCTCATGAGGAAATTGTACCTCCAGCATCACACCCAAATAGGAGACTGAATATGACCCCAAAAGAAGCAGCACACATTTCCTCACCGATGTACATCACATCTATATCCACGGGGTCGGAGACGGTGCTGCCCAGCGCGTTGGTGGCCACCACAGTGATGTTGTAGTTCACCCAGATGGATGTGTCGTTCTTGTTAAAGAAGCAGGAGTTTTCCCCAGCTGTGTGGTAGTCGGGACACTCGTAGACTGTCTCAGAGCTGCGAGAGAGGCACAGGAACGGCATGTAATTGCATGTGTGTGTGTGTGTGTGTGACTGTAACATTTCGAAGGAACAGCATGTGCTCTTGAAGCGAAAAATTTCTGTGTGTGAATGTGTGTGGACATGATGAGACAAACAGGAACAGAGAGTGACAGCAAGATAAATGAGGCCCATGTGTTTCTGAATTACTGATAGTTATGGAAGAAAAAGCTCTGAGCCCACGGTGCTTTGAGGACGATAATCCACAAAAGCTACTCACTTTTCTTTGCGGTAGTACAGGGCGTAGGTGGTGGGCAGCCCCCCATCAGGACCCGGCTCCCACCAGCAGGTGAAAGTCTCCTTTTCAGGAGAACGACATCTGGTCAGTGTGGGCTTCCCTGGGGGGCTGTAGCCTAAAAACAAAGGGGGCAAAGTGAAAACAGTCAAATCATATATGAAACTCTGTGTAATTAAATGTAACTAAATGTTGTAACTAAATTTAAAATAGAAAAGAACAGATTTTAACTGTGAATAATTTCTAAAGATAAACATTGTTACTTATTGCAACTATCAACAATATATCAACTCCCAGATATCACCTTAAATGATACAGAGGCTATTTCCGAAGGCCAACACTTACGTGTTCCCTTTGCATGCAGCACGAAGAATAGCAGCAACAACAGCAGGACGGCCTCCACGGCTCTCTTCATCATGGCACCACAAAGCTTCTGACGGATAGAGACAGAAGTAAACACAGAAAGGTGAGTATGTGGGTGAATGCGAAATCATGTTCGCACTGTATGTCTTGTATTAAGTCACAACATGCTGGCATGACAAAGGAAAACTGCTTCCTGATGTTTTCTTATTGCCAAATGCCTATCTCAAGAGAAAAGTCATACACGCAACACTACAAATAATCGAAGCGCTTGAAGACGTAATCAGGAAGAGACATGTCATCCACAAGTAAACAGAACAAAAGAGGTAAAGTGCAATTCAAGCAATTTCAACATCAATTTCCTAACAGACATAAAAATGTATCACAATGGCACTAAATCTGATGACAGAACAGTAAATGTGATGAACTGGGAGGGGGGAAAAGTCTTCCAAAGAGAATATATGCTGTTTCACTAAGGATTAAAAAACATCCTCTCTGTTACTGTCCACCTCTACCAGCTGGCACATAGCTGATTGCATAATCTGAGTTCTGGCTTCTGCCTCTAAAGCACAGACACACTCGGCGGGGATGCTGGTTTGCCTTGCTGCCATGCGCACAACTTGGAAATCTGTACTCCTCTTGCCACGTGCAGATGTTTGGGTTATTGCTTGCTATGACCCTTCATGCCCTAACCCACTGAGAGGGCAGGGGCCCGCCCCCCTGCGGATGATATAGATGTTACATAGAGCTGATGTTGCATCAGTGAAAATGAAGAGCTGGCAGAGAGCCCATCCCCTCACATGCTGCCTCACATGCTCTCGCTCTTTCTTCTGATGGTGATGAATTGTTGCTCACTTGAGGATTTGACATACGGTATGGACATTTTTATGCTCACATTCTCAGAAGTAAGTTTCTGAATGAAATATAGATAAATCTTACCATGTGCAGCCACTGTGTATGCAATTCACTTTACTCTGCAACAACCCAAAAGCTCTAAAAGGCTCTTAAAAATGAGCAAAAGCAAATGAAAGAGATGCAAAACAGGGTGTTAATCTGACAGGAAGTTTGCTTTTTTTGATGCACCAAAATTTGATTCTTAATTGCATGCGACAAAACAGAAAAATGATCTTCTGCAAAAATGCCTAATGGTACAAGAATTAGAAGTGGATAATAACGTGTGAAGTTACAAATGAAATTTCAATTGCATGATTGTTTTTGTCCCTCTAAAAAACTTGAAGCCGCATGGGAAACTCTTTCATTTGTATCTAAAATAGTGATATCTTGATATTTAGCTCCCACCGTCACACATCTGTTGAGAACAGCACGAGGGGTTCCATCACTGGTTGTCCTTTTTTTTTGGTTGTTTAAAACATGAACAATGAGCTCTGGCAGAAACATTGAGGTGCTACAATAAAACTGAAGAGTGCATGTGGTATTTGCAGTATAAAAATGTCAACCCAACACCTACTGGTGTGAAATATCACACAAAAGAAAACCTTTCAACATGCAAATTTTTAACTTTTACTTTTCTGAATTTTTCGACAAGTATTGTTGTCGACGTGACACTGTGCACCCTTTCACGATGTTCCCCTGCAGGTAAATTCTACCTTAATAACATGCTGTCAGACTGCTGAGCAGTGTGGCTGCCTGGACATGTGTTTTCATATCATGGTGAGTGATTTGTTAACTTAAAGGACCATGCTACTGCATGTCATTGTCTTTTTTCAGCATCTACCACAGCGGTTACATAAACCCCACTCATTTTTCCCAAAATAGCTTTATCTGTGAGATATCGTGTGAGTTTACATTTTTTCCATTTTCAATGAATGTTACAGACATGCGTGACAATGTTAATTAAAAGAACATCTGTATCACGCTAATATTTGAGCTAGGAGGGCAGCACTTGGAAGGAACTATTTTTCCAGGCTAAATAAATTTAATCTCCACGGATGCCACTCCATCTCTCGCTCAGTGACTTTTGACCAAATAAACACAGATGGTCATTTCAGAATAGGGTCGTCACGATACTGGAATTTCAAATTCGATACTGATACAGAGGAAAATATTCGATACTCGATACCATTTTCAATACTTCATATTTAGGTAATCTAAAAGTGACATAAAGTAATCTAGTTTACATTACTTTAATGTTGTGGTACTTGGTCTGGATTACAGATTACAGTTTTTCAATAGGTAATTAATAACTGTACTCAAATACATTTGTTAAGTAATCCTCCAAACCCTGGCCAACTCTCACTGAAGATTTGTGTATGAGCTCCTTCAATGACTCTGGTATTCGATACTGTTGCAAATGAGTACTGTATCCAAATACAGCATTTTAGTATCGATACTATTTTGAGTATCAATACTTTTGACAACACTACTTCAGAAGGGTGAATTACCTAAACCTAGTAACTTTCACATGTCCTGTAGAGTTTCTATACCCTGTTTCATCATGAATGGCAGTGAATGAGGTTTAAAATGTGGTCTGAGATCTGCTGAAGTATACACATGGTCGAATTTTAACAACAACATTTGTAGAAGATGGGGTCGATTTCTGCAAATGGTGAGAAGTCAAAGACAGACGGACGTGGCCCTAAAACTTAACTTACAAAATAGTCTCTTACACCTCAGGATGATTTACTTCTGCAGGCACCTTGCCGTAAGGAAGTCACACTTCCTTAATATCACAAAGACTTCCGTAATGTGACTGATGTAAACTTGTCTTTATGATGCCTTAATTTCAAAAACGTCACCATGATCTGATAATTGGCATTAAGGTCAAGGCACTGGGATTAGCCTTCTGCTGCATATAGCCTTCTTACGTAACCAGCAGCCCAAACTGAATAAGCTGCTAAGCTGGGAAAGTGCAGGGCAACAGTACGAGGCCCTTCCCTCACAGTTAGTCTCAATGATGAATTTAAAACATATTGTATAGATTCTAAACACAGTTTCTATTTTATTACACCTTTCTTCAGCTTCAATTAAAAAACACTCTGTCTCTTGTCTTATTTGTTATTTTCATTCATCCCCCCACATTTAGAATTATCAGATAAAATTAATTTACTTCAAGCTGCTAGCTTGTTGGCCCACTGCCCCACAGTCGTACATAGGTTTAAAAGAGTAAGCCAGGTCATCATGAGGCTACGACCTAAAATCACGCCTGTAACTATGAATAATTCATAATTTGTGTCCATCGGTGGCCTCTCAATATCAAGAGGCGAGGAGAGGACGTGTCAAGTGACATGTTGAAGTAAAAGTGCGAGCTGTTAAGCAAGACGATCCCCTCAGGCATGGCTGTACAACCGGCCACCTTTGCAGAAGTCATGAATAAGTCATGCGTCTTTCTAACTACACTCTAAGGAACACTGAAACTGAGTAACACAGCAGCAGAGCTATAGCAGTCCACACAAATACATTTTATATCCTTCTTTTTTTTTTTTTGTTTCTGGTGAAAAGCAAATGTTGTCGAAACGTCACTACTTTGGTGTATTAAATAATTTGGAATATTGGAGCCCTGCAATGTGTGAGCAGTCTTTTCCTCTATTTTGTATCCTAATTTTTTCACAACATTATCACGTGTTTCTACTTTATATTAACTCACACTTAACGTGCAAAAAACCTCCCTTTTCTCAGAAGTAAAGGAAAAAGTGGCTGCCCCTACTGACCTTTAGTCACACTGTTTTCATTATGAAGATTAGCAAATTTGGCAGGACAGAAATTTGGCTCTTTATTTCCAGATTAACAGTCATTAATCAGTGCTCTTATCATAAAATAAAGATAGTGTACATTACATTCTGGCCCAAGTTGTACAGTTTGGGTAAAGGAACGTGCAAAAGTGATTCCAGGAATCACTCCCACTGCTTTCATTTCAAACCCTTGACCTGCACTCCTCCTGTGAGACCTGAACAAACTAAACACTTCACGGTACTGTAAAGAAAAACAGCAACATCTTTCCGGGAACTACTGCTCTTCTTATGTGGGTAATAAGGGCAAAGAGCGACCAATACCAAGATGTAGGACTGGAAGTTGCTGAGTAATTTCAAGCCAATGAAACTGTTACAAGGAACTGACCCCATTGTTATCATCAGGACAATCTTTTAGTGATACTGCCGGTGACTATATACTGTAACTAGGCTTGAGTCAATATTAGATATAGTTGAATATCACAATATTTGCCGCCATGTGTGACATTTTTCACAATGTCGTATATCGAACAGCTGTTGAACTGTTGTCTTGAAGCTTTTATTTTGAAAAGAAAATGCACACAGAGCTGCTGTGACAGAGCTAAAGAGGTTATCACAGGTTAATTGGCATGATGCATGTGCTTTAATATGTAGACTTGGAGGACTTAATTTCAAAGAACACCGGCTCACCAATTTGGAATATTTTGGGTTTAAAGTTTAAGAGTTTAAATGTGCACAACGCAATATAACTATAACTATAAATCTTTATACAGACCTGACCATAGAGATACCAATTAAACACCAAAATATGTCAGGGAGTTCTCTGTCATTCTCAATCTTTGGCTCCATAAAAGCACAATTTAACATTACAGGCAGGATTCAAGATATCATTTACTGTACAGTTTCAAGATTCACAGAGACTATGCAGAACGCACAACAAGGTACAAAAACAGGCATATTCACACAAACACACAGTATAAGAGGATTGGTGGCGCTTATTTATACACAAACAGTTCACGCATGTGTGCGCATCGCTGAATAAACAGGGAACTGGGATAATCAGAGTACATTTACGATGAGCACTACCTTTTTATGACAGGTCTCACCCTCACCTCCAAATCAAACCATAATAAAACATCACTATTGCAGATAACGTCCTGCGCCCCTGGTACAGTATCTGCAACGCTGAATGTGTCGTCTGTAAAATTGTACTTCCTCTTGACCTGGCCAGCGTGCATCTTGGGCCCTCCTGTGTTTATGACCAACTCACACAGTGGCTGTGGTGCAGTAAGGAAACACTAAAGATAAGGGAAACAACAATGATACCTGTACCATGCTGTACCATGCTAGGCTCATACAACTCACCGACTCCTGTGTTAAACAGAAGAAGCAATATTAACTTGAAAGGTGAAATGATTAAAATTGTGATTTCCCCTGACAAAGTTGGCGTGTATCAAATGAATTTGATGGAGTTCCAGCCTGGACTTAATTGCAGCTGCGGGCTTTTCTGCGAACCTCCATCTTGTTTGTTCCCTATCAAATGTAAACACTGAGTGAAGGAGCAGAGCTGTGTGCATGGGAGGGAAAAGGCGAGAGGAAAGAATTGGCTATTTATTAGTGCATTAGTAAGTGATTACCTCACCAAACAGCCCTGGTCATACAGCCGTGGATAGGGCTCAGTATGGTGAGTTGTTATATAATATATAGTATCAATATAGCTTGTAGATTATGTTCCACTTAATGCTCATGTCATGTCTAGATCTGTGCAGGAAATACTCTCTGTTGTAACAAATGAGCCTGTGTTTGTATTTTCAGTAGGTGTAAACAATAAAAGTCAACATCCAAATTCTATGCTTCAGTCAGGCTGTGTGACCTAATAATCACATCTGAAGTTGCATGCAATATTTAACACTGGCTATATAAAGTGCTGGACTAACAGTGGAAAAAGTCATTAAGCTGCAGGCACCTGAAAGTATAATCCTGTATTGAGTTGATCAGCTTGTTGCTATAAAGGCTCTCGTCTTCCTCCCCTGACTGAAGGAAGGGGGAGCAGGTCATGACAATGGCAATCCTATTACACTGCTGACAAACTACAGCCCAGCATCATCATCCTCACAGGCACAGGAAAAATAACCTGCCGATCAGTCTGCAGAGGGGAAAACGTCTTCGCCACAAAACAAAAGAGAATCATCACACTCACTTGAAAGAGTCATTTTAGGATTCCACTTCCCCGTCACAAGCCCTGGATGAGGTCACATTTAGGCTACATACAATTTGTGCAAACTGATTTAGTGATAACTTCTCATTGTACAAAGCTGTTACTGATCATTACAGCTGATATTATCGTTACTTCCCAGTTAAATGGAATAAAGTAGTCACCATTTGCAAGTTTAATACGATTTAAAATAAAAATTTAATTTGGCAAAATGACTTGAGCGATTCAGATAATCTGGACCGCTTCTCTAACTCTTAAAGAAGTTAATCCTGGAACACATTGTGTATTTTAATCTGTGAAGGGGGGGAATTTCACTGAGTTTTAAACTGTAACTGCTACTTTTTCGTCCATATTGTCGGATATTTTGATGCATTTTTTACATGGCAATATAGGTTACACAGTGAGACAGAAGAGATTAAAAAAAAAAAGAAAAAAAAGAATTTAAGTGCTGTCAAATAGGCTGCATGTTTGGTAAAAATATAGGCGACTGTCAAAGTGTCCATCATCTGTAACTGGACTGCACAAGTCACACATCACTGAATCCAGCCATCTCCGCTTGCTCTGACATCCACACCGGTCCTGATGATACAATCTGTAGCTATGGGAAGTAAACGGTTCTTACCAGCAGCTCACAGCAGTTTTCGGTCTCTCCCTCCGTGCCTCAGCCGTGGTGAGTCCGCTGCCGGCTTCCAAAAGAACAGACTTACCGACTTGTGTAACTGGTTTACCGAGATGACAGCAGACAAGGGCACAGGCATTACCGGCCGACCTGGAGCCGTCCAGACAGCGAGGAAAGAGCAACATATGATCCTGGGGAGGGCGGAGTTTATGGCCCCGCCCCCTTTTGCTATCTTCGTAAAACCCCGCCCACAGTTCAGTGTCACCACTACAGAGTAGGACTTTGAGGAGAGAGTGACATGCTGGATGAGTTTAACATCCTCAAGTTCCTCCGCGAAAAGACGGGAAAAGGATTGGAAGCTTAAAAGCTGTTAAATGTAAAAATCTTCTCATGCAGATTTATTGATTCATATGACTTTTTATTCCATCTCTCTCTCTCTCTCTCTCTCTCTCTCTCTCTCTCTGTGTTACAGTAAAGGACTGGTTGACTGGTTGGGTTACAAGCATGGATGTATTTGGTTGTGGGTGAAGTAACTCTCCAGGAAATGACTGTCAGTCAGTGAAATCTTCTGCCGTTAGGTGACAAAAATAACTGTGAGTAGGCTAGTAAAACAATTGTTCACATCCTTTACTTCAGTAAAACCACTAATATCACACTGTAAAATACTCCAATACAATTAAAATTCCTACATTAATCTTACATAAATTACATAAAAGTTTATATA
>JAPXVT010000012.1:20699925-20711932 GCA_029823135.1 Acanthurus reversus
TGTAAACTGCACAAATTATAATGTATAGGCAGTTAAAATCAAGAAACTTATAAATTAGAGCACAGTAACTTTGTATAAATGTTTGTTTGCTCTGTACAGCAAACCTATAAAGTGATTCAGTCTTAAGTAGTTTATGAAAGCTCAAGATTTGCTGTTTTCCCTGGGGGGTCTGTCTCACAGGCAGGATTATGAAGTTAGCTGGATAACTGCTGAGTAAAACCTGGAAGCCCTGTAAATCTGGAACATGGACTCAAATAAAAGCCTCTTCTGGGTTATGCTTAATGCGTTTGTCAAGCTTAGTCAGTGATCGTGCTTTGTGACACAAGTGACCGAGATAATATCCCCAGGACTAAGAAACTGATGGGTTTATATTTTCTGCAGCAGCAACTTTGGTTAGGAAAATAATATACTAAAGGAATTTATGTAACAATCACAGGCGTTCATAATTAAGTGCAACTTCTGGAACAGAAACACTGGCCAATCATTCACATTTTATTATGAGCCAAGCATATTTAACCCCACAGGCTGTATAATAAAAATGCATGCATAAATTTTGAACCTGAAAATGCTGTGCCTTGAGATGCTGGTCCTTGAACACAATTGATACAACTCAAATATGACCATCTCCACATAAAACAACCCACAGAGACACAGAGAGAAGAATGTGCCTCCACTGACAGTGAGACAGATATGGTTGGAGTCAACTGAGGCCCCGGTACGTCTCTTGAACTGTGACATATGCTCTCTGGGTCTTTGCCGTCTCCCCTGGTGCTATTTCACAATATGATAAATGCTACAAGGATGAGTGTGAAACTGTGCACGCAGTGGAATGCTATGGCTGCAGAAGGCCTGTTTCAAAACTTCTTTATGTTGTTCTCTATGATTCAACTACACTAGACACAAGACTTGAACACTGATGTTTCCAAAATGTAAGGAGGAAACATTTTAAGAAACAAGCTTATTTACTTCCAAGATGAAATGGTTGATGCACCTCTCACATCTGTCTGTTGAATATGACGCTAGACCCAACAGCATGAAGACTGGAAACAGCTAGCCTGGCTCTGTCCAAGTGTAACATATCCAGCAGCCAGCACCTCTGAAGCCAACTAATTTCCAGGGTGTTTTTCATTTGTTTAATAAGTACAAAAACCAAAGTGGAAATAAAATGTGGTGTTATTTGGGTGAATGTGCATGACTATTTCTTGGATAAGAACAGTGTCTAAGTTAGTTGCCTGGCAACTTCTTCTACAATACAGACTTAAGAGTGGAGTCAATCTTCTCATCCATCTCCTGGCAAGAATGCAAATAAACAATTTGAAGAAAAAAATCAACTTAATTCTAAAAGAAAAACAAAACGATTGTTATATCTTTACATTCATATCTGTTACTATCTATGTGGAACATTTGTTGTTTCTAAATGCTGTCCTGTGAAATAAACCATATAACCAATAATTCAACAAATGCCATGTAAGATATACTAATTGTTTTGTTTACAAGCAGTTTAAAAAAAAAGTTAATTGCCATCACAGCAGGCAATTTTTGTTTGGAACTAAAAACCTCAGCAACCAGCTCTGTTTTATCAGCCTCTCTCTCTCTCACTTGCAGCAACCCTTCAACATGTGCCATGGTTTGAAGCTGAAGCTAGATATGCCAGTCCCATCAACATCTGGCAGACAAGCACGTGATTTATATGTAGACTTGAAAAATTTTCAATTATCCATTCTCTAATAAATAAAAAATGAGAGAGGAGCATCGGAATGTGGCACTATCTATTGCTAAAACAAGCTAGTCAATTTGAAAAGCCCAGACACCCACTTGGTACATGGTGAAACAAGTTAAATGGATAACAAACAATGGAAAGCTCTATTTAATGTTTTCTTGGAGTATTTCATAAGGCTAACAAAGCTAAAAAGCATGTCCTATGTCTTTCTATACTGGGGTTTTACTTTATGGAAACCACAAGTAGTTAAGGCATATCATACACATGAGGGGGTTACATGAATAAGGCACAGCATTGCACAAACATTTAGAAGTTAAGAGCAAAGTTGTGATCTGCTGTATATTGATGGATCACAGGACATCATTAAAAAAACATGTTGCAATTTGACAGCAACTACATTGTAACAGAATGCACTAAAACCAAGCAGGAAAATGCTTGGCAGTGTCCTCTGTGTATAACTTGGTCCAAATAGTAAATATGAGCAGTAGAGGTTGTTACTCCAGCATGAATGATGATTTGTCTCTTACATTGCTTTGAGCAGTAAAGCATGTGGAGGGATTATTACATCTCAACATAATAAAAAACAAATACAGATCTTGTTTGCCATGTACTCATCTTTTTGCCCTGATCCACATTCACTGGCTAAGATAACCACAAAGACATCCGACTCTGAGCCAGCTGTTGATCTATGAATGGAGACAGCTAATTAAGGATCAGCCATGGACTGAGATGTGCAGCTTCATCATCTATCATGCAGAAAGCTGAAGTGAAGGACAGTAAGGGGGAAGCTGAAAAGGACAACGAAAAGGATTGTGTTTATTAGGGCCAAGCTAAGGTTCCCGCACGAGTACCTAACTGAAAGAGTTATGCGCACCTCTGCCTACATTCACCCCATGAAGGAACTGTTCATGCCATATGCATTGTGAGTTTTAGTGGGTTGCAAACTGATGCCTGTTTAACCCCATCAAACATCTACATTTCAGCAGAATGTTGTGCAAAAATTAGACTGATGTATACAAAACGTTGAAGAAAATGTGGGTCCCTTTGCTTATAGGGGGCCAATGTGTGTACAAGCAGCATGACATGCCTGTGCAAGCAACAGTTTTTCAGAAATAGTTTTTATAGCATTATTAAAAAATGTTAATTTCACAGCAACATAATGTTCCAAAATGTGCAGGGACACTGATACTCTGTAGAGTGCCTAATGAATGCCATAAGCCTACTTTTACTTTGGCAACTCAATCGATGGTTCCCTTTGAACTATTTCTCATTGATGCCAAGGCGAACTTGCACTGTTCCCTGACTGCATTTTAAAAAACACATTTAGCTTATCAAATTCAGATCATTATTCTGAATATTTGGCGCTAAAGCGAAACCTCTCTAGTAACCATTACAGGGCTGATGGATAATCATCAGCTCACACCGTGCAGGTGAACTAAAAAGTGCACCCAGGACACATTATCTTGGCTCTTAGCTGAAGTAGTTTTTCTCCTTTAAATAAACATTGTGGGAATTGGCCGCAGCCAATAACCATAAACCAACATAATTATGTTAAGAATGTGTTTGAGATTTGAAGATCAAACAGGATGTCATTGTGTGCTTGAACTGTGGCCAGCAGCTTGTCAAGTGATACCGAGATGAAACTTTATAAACCCTACATTTGGAAGTCTTCTCAGGAAGGGCATGCAAACAATGTGGAATTTCTTAAGTTCTGTGCCTTCTCAGAAAAGAACAAACATAAATAGATTTGCTATGAATCAAGATAATCATCCCACAAAATGTTTGAAATTAGTTCCTAAATGAGAAACTACTTCCCTAGCAGAAAAACCTAACCAGAGACAGGGGTCGCTAATTAGCCTTGGCTAGAAACCCAAAATGCAATGCACTGTATGCTGTTTTCATAAACTGTTAGTGGTTTTGCATCGTCAAATAAAGACAAATAGAGCAGTAACATAAAAAACAATAATTTGCATGATCTTGTTTCCAAAACAACAGTACACCTATCTCATCAGTCTGAATAACAACGTGCCCAAACAGAGCATTCAATTTCTGCAAAGTGTTGTTTGAGCATTTACCAGCTGTAGATTATATAATGAGTAAACCTTAAAGGTGCACCTTAAGGTGTAGGGGTGCTGGACAGGAGCATGTGCGTAGATGTTTCTTTAAGTCAAACTTTCATGCTGTAAACTATATGTGTACTGCTTATCATGAAGATTTTTGGCCAGTCTGTTCCCAGAAATCCCTTAATTTCAACATGTTTGAGAGATTTTCATTTTGGCTGAGATTGTTTGTAATGTTTTGAAGTATCTGTGAAGACTGCAGCTTCAGAAGCAGACATGTTTTGACATTTCATGTACCATCTTACTGACAGTAGTTTCATTGTAAATGCTGATCAAATCAATTGGATGATAAAAGAAACACTGAAGGATGTTTGGTAGCCTTTTTGTTTTTGTTTTTTTTTATTTCACAGCTATAAGCAACTTCAGGCAGTAAATTTATCTGTCAGTGCTTCATAAGACACTAAGACTAAGTACAAGTCCAATTTCATCACATGTAGGGCTACATTCTGCCTTTACTCTCACATACACAGAACACACCAAGCTGCAGCTTGATAATTACCCCCCTGTTAAGTCGGATAAAAGCACAACTTGACCAGCATCCGAGCATATGACTCACTTCACTGTACCTGTAACACGTCGTAACTTCTCCAGTCGACTTCACGCAGGGGTACTTTGTTGTAGAAATGTTATTTTCAGAGCATTCTCCACTGTGAGAGAAAATTTGGAAGTAAAGTAACATTAAGATTTTTTTTCCTCATCACATGCAAGGAGTCTTTGTTTCATTTAACATCTTCTTCAGTAACTTACCCGTCACTGGCATCCTCTTCTTGGTAAGACCACAGCAAAGCTCCTGAGAAGTACATGCAGGTGACGGTGAGCAGGAGAGGGCTGCTGTTGTGTTTTAGTACCATTTCATCGGTCCAGTCCAATGAGTGCTGTCAGTAATCCACACTTGTAATGATTACCCCTCACTACCACAGCTTCAGACTGGTGTAGCACGGCGACAGACCCACCCACTCACCCCGTGCATCTGAGGAGCGAACGTGAATGGACTGCTGTCACTACGAGGCTAGCTTAACTGTAACGTTAACTTTGACTTTCCCTCCTCTGTAACGTACGTCAGCGGTACTTTTGACAGGTCACGTCAAGAGAAAGACTGAGCCGACATATTTTTAACCGGCTCATCCTCAACATGACGGGAAGGGCTCACTGACACGAAAACATACCTTTTGTTTAACGGTTTCTCTTCGGTGAAACTTTAAATACTGACAGTACCACAGCACTACCGTCTATCCCATCATTCAACCTCGAAAGCGCGAGCGCGTGAGCGGGCACGCACGCACACACTCATAGATTGGAGCGCGCTATGTGCGTCATGACGTTCACGTCTTTGCCACCACCGCGCGGCTGTAACTGAAACAGCAGCTGCTCAATAATGAATAAAAATTTCAAAATAAAACCTCCTTGCTTTGTCTAAATGTGTTATCATCAATACGATTAAAGCCTATTCATTTTTTTTAAATACTGAAAACAGTCTATTCGTGGAACTGTTTACTCGTGTGTAGAAGTAGGCTAACACTCAGCTTGTATAGGCAACTGTTTAATTTAAACAGTGTCTCTGGAGAGCTTTCAAAAGGTTAAAAAAATAACCTTGATTATGTTATCAAGGTTTAAGGTAATGAAATGTTAAATGAAAGACAACTCAGGTACATTATGAAAAATAAATCATCCCATGCATGTCTGGGATCTTGACTCATATAAGCTACTGAATTTCAGCCAGGATATACCTGTGCCTCTTCTGCATCAAAGTTTTTAAAATGTACCTTTATCACAAATCCAACAATGTGACTTATTTTCAGCAAGAACATGTAAGTTTCACCTCTCGGTGTCAACTAGTTAACATAATGTCAACAAGAAAAAACTCATTAGTCAAATGAGGCAGTGTTGCATTTACTTACATTTATTCAAACCCTCCTGAGGGCAGCTTTTCTTTAGTGTCTGCATTAGCACACAAGATTATTGTCTTTTTTTACTGTGTCAAAACTCTGAAGATTTGTGATAAAACAAAAACAAAAGATCAGCTAAGTCATCAAAACAAAGCTGAGCCGTATTTTGAGAGAGAAAAGCAGAGTAACTCAGCATCTAGAAAAATGAAAAAACTATTGAAGGATTGCACAAACACGATATATTCATAGCCTGCAACCTAGTGCAAAATGTGCCTCATGTTATCATGTCTAAAACATTTGTCATCTTAAAACTCGTGCACCAAACTCTAAAGATGATCTCTATTGATTGTGTTGCCAGTTTATGAATTATTAGCTGACCACTGACATTATGTTGTAATTGCTCTGATGGTAGGCCTGCACTGGTTCAAAAGCCTCGCTAATTACAACAGATCAATATCATGACCTAAATTAAATCCAAATTTGTATTAAGCAGTGGTAGATAAATGTTGAGAACAGTAACCTAACAATTAAATGTGAAAGTATTACAAAGCGCAGTGTCAAAAGTAAAAGGTATCGAAAATAAAAACGCATATTATGCAAGAAAAATGGACTCTGCCTGTCTTAATAATAATCTGTTAGATTTATGAATTATTAGCAATGATGCATTAATTTCTGAGCAGCACTAACTGTTGTATTATGTCGAGTATTTTCAAGTGTTCATAGTAATGCATGCAAATTATGGGTATTTAAAATCTCAAACTGTACCTTGCTATAGTTGTCAGATAAAGGCAGTGTAAAATCCAACATTTCACTCAAAAACACAAGTAGAAGTAAAGTAGCATGATATTAAAATATACAAGTAACATATAATCACCTCAGAATTAAGTAATTAGCCTAGTTTTTACCACTGGATTCCAGTCAGCACAATAACATCAAGCATGTCAACTCGGCCGAGCACATCAGCAGGAGCTGAATTGCGACTTTCATGCTCTGTTAAACCAAAACTCACCTCACTATCTTGCTTATTCTTTGAGTCCAGTGATGGAGGTGATGAGAAACCCTGATGTGCATGTAGTTTTCGCTCTGCATGACTTTGTCCTCTGTTTGACCTCTACCAGCGGGCCATTGTGAGCACAAAACAGTGCTCACTGGCACCTGCAGCACCCAAGGGTTCTTCATTACAGGGAGGTGGATAGCAGAGCCACTGAGGAGCCTGTAAAGGATATTTGAGTGAAACGAGAGGACGGTGGTGTCGCTTACCGGTGACTTTTCAATCTGCGAGGTTGGTCAGGTATGATTTAACTTAATTCAGACATATGATATTAGTCTGAATGTCTATTCAGGTGAAATGTAATGTAACATTTCCTATTGCAATCATGTTTTTTTCCACAGAAGACTGGGAATCCTGGCTCTTATGGTGTCATTTAGCAGAAATAGACACCTTGAGTCTCTTTCAAAGGGCCTGCTCAAGCATGACAGCTTCAGTTAAGTGAAAGCACAGTTTCACCTGGTCTGCTCGCTTCATTACAACAGAGCCTCTGTGGCTCAGCAGCCGTCTGAAGGTGCAGTTCAGCTTCTGGCCACTTGATGGCCCTTTCAACCAAGAGATCCCACCCCCACCCCTCTTTCGCCACTATCGTCATCATTCCCCACAAAATGGATGACAGCTTTTAGAAATACCAGGGTGCGTCACGACTCTGGAGGTGCACACGCTGTGCCATTTATGTTCCACCTGTTTTGATGCCTCAGCAGCCCGAGAGGCAGAGAAACATCATGCCAGCAACAGCACAAGTAGCCAATTAAGGTTGGAGGCTGCTACTGTATCAATACAGGGCTAATAACCTCATAATGTCTGGAAACATTTTCTGCCTTAGAGGTAGGAAATAATTATCTGGGACTCTTTTGCCGTGTCATCAATTTCCAGAAAACAACACAGAACAACAAAGGAAGCATTTGAACCCTTTGCTCTTCAACTTATTACCTCTTTCAAATAAATGACTGTTAGAAAATGTTGTCTTGGTTTCTGGGAACAAGTGGTTAAATCTTCTTTGTCGGCATCCTCACTTCACTCAGTTCTGTTTTTGTTTGTGTCCATGTGGTTGCCACATTTGAAACTTAAGAACAGTTAGAGCGAAAATCAGGATCTCACTCTATTTTTCCTTTTCTCAGTGTTTGCCAAAACCAGCATCAGTGTTGCTGACCTGAACGGGATGCTTCCTACAGGTGGACCGTTTTTTTCCAGTTAACAGTGCCACATCAAGTAAAACTCTTTCCGTACGGTCTCGACTGAGAACGAATCTGCGCCATCGAGAGAACAAATGGACCTGGAATTAAATCAGATGAAAGAGAAGTGATCTGAGGAGAAAGGACACAGGTGGTGGAGGTTTGTGCGGGAACAAACAAAGCCGATAAAGACTAATGTTGTCTGTGGTGGGACGTGGTTGTTTCGCTGGATTCAGAAACTGTCCTTGAGATCTCTGCAAGAGGCTGGAACTGTGTGAGTTGGTCACAGATGAAGCAGAACACTGCTAATCTAAGATGTGATGGTTTGGGATTGTATTGCCAGAATAGTCCAATCTGGTTTAGAAAATCTGACAAGAAACAAGTATTAGTACACTGATGAGCTGTCTGTTGAGAATATGTGCTACGAGAACTGATTTCGTGTCTGGTAGGTGGCTGACATTGACGTTAACCTTTTCGTGCTTAATGGATGCTTCGTACAGCACGGCTGCAGCAGCAGACTGCACACAAGTATAGTGTTTTATCCTGTGAATGCTCTTTTGCACATGGGGATGGCAACAAGAATAATGCAGGGAACGAGCACCTCTCTGTCAAAACTCCTCTCCCTCTGTCTTTCTCTCCTTTTACAGTGCAGCACTGCAGTGCCTCTCTGCACATGCCCAGACAGACTGGGAGAGAGCCACAGCAAGTTTGAGCTCACTAGAAATATTAACAGGCTGCATCACAGACACATCCGTGGACTCCTCGCAAGCTGCGCTAGGAAGAAAAATCTCATTTATTGCATCTGAAAATGAATGAATCTATGACATTTTGAAAGGTTAAAATACACTGACGAGGACAAATTTGCTGTCATGACACTCAAACCTGTGACGTTCTCTTTACACAGCTTTCATTTGTCTCAAGGTCACTCTGCCTCTCACAAAGTGTTCACGGCGTCAGACTACCTCTCTGTAGTCAATAATCACATCATTACAATAATTAATCTTCCATACCATCATTACCACCAGGCTTTGCTTCACTCTTTATTTAACTTTCTCCATTTAGTTCAATACCCTTTGTGTTCATTAGTTTTGTTTTTTTTTAACCATTTTAGATCTCCGCATGGTTTCTTTCATGTATATTTTGTTAACCAAGCCACCCATGTTACAATAATGGCATAGCAAGGTACATTAAACAATGGCTACAGCAGTATGAGAAAACATTTAGCTAATTGTCTAATAATCAAACAGTCTCGCGGCTTGTTTTGCTCCATTTTTTTTAATAGAGCACCATTTGTTAGTGCGGTTTTAAAGTAGTTGAAACAAAAATAGACCAATGAGCAATTATGGAGCATTAACCATAACTCACCAAAAGACAAAATAAATGGAAAAACTGAAGGAGAAATGACACCAAATGAGATCAGATGCTGAAAAGGTGAAATACAACAGAAACACATGGGTGTGACGGCAGTTTTGGAAAAACAAGGGAAAAACAATCAGGTAAAACCTTTTAGCTCAATTTTATGATGCTGAATCAAACAGAGAGGAGTGGAGACCTAGTGGACACAGCCTGCAGATGGACAGGACGGGTTCTGATTATTACAATTCTGCCTGAACACAACGCTCACATGCTAAGAAGAACATCAAAACTGTTAACAGAGGACACAAGACACAGTCTTTGTATTGTCTAATGTGGTCAGAGCTAATATCAGCAAATAGACAAATCAAGTAGGTTTGGACAGGAGGACCAATAAGGCAACCGAAACTGCTTTGATGTACATGTCAGAGTGTGAGTTTTGTATCAAGAGTGGAATAAAATTGAATCTATACTTTTATATGCAATCATCCCAAAGCCATGTCTCAGCCCATTGCACAAGGAAAACCTAATTTAAGAAATCTCTCTATATATTTTATCTATTTAAGACCATTTTTGCTCTTTTTCCGGTTAAATAGCATGAGCAGCAAATCAGTCAGACGGCAAGTGGCACACAACCATCCACGCTGTGCCTCTTATTCCTTCACCTGCTTTAGCAGCAGGTTAATATGGAGTTTTCTTTCCTGCCATTCGCAGTGAGAATGATTACCTCCACCGCATGTCACTGCGACGCCCTCTCTCTCTCTTTTTTTTCTCACTTGCACCAGCTGTTCAAAGGTTCACTGGTGAGTCACACAAGGTGCAAAGAGATGAGATGTGCAGGGAGGTCTTGTTTTAAACATGGCCGTGCACACAAAAGCGATCCTGGCAGTCGAGAGCTACATCGATATAAGGAGGATGGTGGTCATCTAGACTGTGTCTAGTCAAAGTACCTCCCTCCTTGATTACTTCAGGACACTGAAAACAGTGACAATTACCTTTAGATTGGGATTTACTTCCACTGCGCGTCACCTTAACATTTCTGCGATCAATAAATATAACCCCAGTGCAGTGTCCTTGGGATGGCCACAATTCACTGCCCCTCCCTGCCATTATGTCCCCCCTCCTCCGCAGGATCTCCTGGCTCACTGTTACCACATACACACACATGCCCACACACATGTACAGTCCTGTGTCCCTCCCTGAATTCATCCTCCTCTTCATCCTCTTATCAGATCCATATACTAACTGAAAAGGGAACCCTGTGTGACAAACTGTGTTAAGCGAGCTGGAGAGAAAAGCAACATTTTGAGCTCATAACAAGAGAAAACTAGTTTAAAAAAATAAATTCTTAAGCAAAGTAGACACTGCCGATTTGCTTACCCTTCAGTAAAATTCCCAGCCGTTCCCACATCAGATGGATGGTTTGATTTCTTTGGACGTGGAGAATATGCTGCATATTTCTTGATCTGGATGCACTGAAATATACAGCCAGCGAGCAGATGGTCGGACCCCGACAACCCATGCAGAAAAAATGGGAATAAGAACGGATTCTTACTCTCCACAGGCCCTGTGCAGTGTGCACTGATTTGACATTACACAGTCTTAAATACTGGATTAAACTTCAACAAAATACATGCACAAGTATTTTAAAGCAAAGTTATTGTCGTAGTAATTAACTCATTATAACTATGACTTTCTATGACAAAGAAACTTCCTTCTTTATATATTTCCAAGCTCTTCTTGAACTCCTCTCTCTTTTCTTAACCGTCGTTGTTCATGACTGGCACAGGTGTGGTAAAATTGGATCATCATCATTTGAATTAGTTCTGAGGCATTAGGCAGAATTGGCCCTGGGTGTGAGTGAATTTATAGCCCAGTTGTGGCAACATGCACCAGTACACCAGCCATATTGTTTAACTTGCGAGCTATTATCATGCCCATTCGTTTCCTCTCACTGTCATGGGACATTAGAATTTGCAGCGGTGACAGTCGTCATTGATTTTCCACTCAAGCAGCCGTTACTTCAGGATTAAATTCGGCTGCTCTTGTGTGAACGGAGCTAAAACACAGCGGATGGTCTTGATTTGTCCGCAAGTGTGAGGTGGGCTCTGACGTCAACCTGCATGTGCAGTTCATTGTGGACACGATGCAGAGAGGCACCTCTCACTGACACAGTGATCACTGTTGGCACACTGTAAACACAGAGGTGAGGATATCGCCTGTGGATGGGTTACTCCTCTGTCCGTCTTTATCTCTCCTGTGCTGCTTTTACTGAACCAGACATCTACGCTGGAAATCACTGTAGCTCTCACCTATTATATACCACTATTATATGCTACCAGTGGGGTTGTTTGTGTTGACATAGTTTTCAGCATGTTTGCATGTGATATGATACCTTTAGTGTGAAGTGCTGTGAGTTGTTGTTATATGTGTTTTGTTGTTATTGGTTTAGCTTCTCCTTGTTTGTAGTTTCACAGATCACACTTCAAGATGTGTAATGATAAAAATCACAAAATAAACCTTTTATTAAAAGAAATGTGCAGCATTATCCTATCATGACTTTACTTACTTTAAGTATTGGAAAGAAAAGAAATACTTTCACTCAAGTGCTCTACAAAGAACAGTTTTGAGGTACTTGTACTTTACTTTGTTATTTCCATTTTTATGCTACTTTACCTCTACTCCACTACATTTTTGAAACAAAT
>JAPXVT010000012.1:20742737-20753186 GCA_029823135.1 Acanthurus reversus
CATAACTACTGCACGGAGATCCGAATCACCCCCCAAATTTAATCAATTGTTCCTGGTCCCATTGCGGACATTTCCTGGAAATCTCAGCCAAATCCGTCCATAACTTTTCGAGTTATGTTGCTAACAGACAGACAGACAGACAGACAGATAGACAAACAAACCCTGGCGAAAACATTACCTCCAAACTATTTCTATCTTAGGCCATGAACTTATCAGCCAGCTCTAGCAGCCTCAATAAAGAGCTTCAACAAGCTGTCACAGAATATATGTAATACTATCCGATCACCTGAAAGCTACTTACAGGAAAAAAGGCGAAACCCTAAGAAAAGTCACAGCAAACCAAACTCACAACCGTGTCACAGCCATGACAACAACGGCTGACTTTGCTGCATTTGGGCTTTAAGTGTCTACCTGCGACATTTCCTGGCTCTCTGCAGCTTGATTTGTGTTTCAGAATCATAGAAATACATTCTCCTAGAGCTCAGCAGTGGATAAAACACAGAGACGCCACCAAGCCCATTAAAGTGCTTAGTGTGGGGTAAGCAGAGGGGCTCATTAAGCCCTTGATAAATGGCAGACTGTTGCCAGAAAAAAATCATAAATCATGACCACTTGTGCAGATTCATTAAAATATATCGGAATGGCAAAGTAATCACATTTCAAATCTATTATTTCTCAGTAGATGGAAACTCTCCGCGGTGTGTGTGTGTGTGTATAAATATATATGCCTGTTGGTATGAAAAGCCTTGCCATACATTTCTCCTCTGTCCTTGGCATGATTTAACTTACACATTGTTGACCTCAGTGCTGCAGGTTAAATAAAATGCTTTCATATGCAATCCTAAATAATTGAATTCACAGGATAACATCGCTCTGAAGGACAAGTACATTTGGTGGTAGGTCACAAGTCGTTGTAACGGTCATACCAAGGTGAAGGCGCGTGTTCTTTCAGTGTGATGCTGAGATGACAACATCGTGGAAATGCTACACAGATGAAATTATACGCGAGGACCTTAAATTATACATGTCCAAATAAATAATAATAGTTCATTCAGGTAAGAAGTATTGCGCAGTTTTGATTCAGATTTAGATACTTAGCACAGAACAAATACATATAAAACACATTTCTGGTTTCAGTAAAAACGTGACGGTCAAGGAATGGTTCCTTCTATGGTAGTTAGCATTTTCTGCTCGATGATTATAATAATTTCCACAAATTATAACGCCTTGCTTTCCCTCAAATATGTTTGTCAGCCTTGAGTTACTGCCGGATCAGTGAGGGTCAAGCTTAAGCCTGTAACCTTATTTTAGTCTTTAGTATTTGAAAGGAGATAACTCCCCACTAATCCCAACCCTGTAGGCCTTTGAGTGAGGCCAGAGTCTAAGTGGGGATATGAAAGGAAGTGACAGATGACGGGATGCCGGGTTGTCTTGTTTTAACGATGTTGACAGGTGCAACCTGGGAGTTGACCTGCTAATATAGAAGAAGAACCTGAAGAGGCTGTGAACTGACTCACAGCAACCGGATGGTGCAATGAGACAACACAACTGCACTGAGGGTCAGTTGTTGTCAAGTAAAAGAAGTATGTCTGTTGCACTAACAATGTGTACCATTTTTCTCTTACCTTAAGTGAGGATTAAACTTATATTTTCTGTGTTACCAAGACACAAGAAGGCCTAAAGTAGTGCAGAAAATTTTGAGAAGTGCTTCAACAGTTGTGTCTAGATTCAAGGCAACAACCAGCAACTAGTGAACATCTTGTTCTCCATATCACTCACCTGGTTGGCTTTTCTCTCTTCCTCTCAGGTGGACTTGGGCACCTCACACTGTCGGAGGCAGTCGCTGTTTTAAATGATTTTTTGAGCCGCAAGAAATCTGTCATTCCGAGCAGCCTTACAACCTCTCTACCACCTTACCTTGGCATAGCTATGGTTGAAAATTCTTTATTTCTTTTTTCGGTTGTATAGTCTATCCATGGGATTCAGAACCCATCAAAAACAGCCATTTGTAAGAGGAGTGGGATGAGACCCACGTTGATAACTGAATTGTGAGGTAATACAATTTTAGTGTACTGATTGTGCAAAAACAAAAATTTGCTCTGTCTAAAATTGATTCCTACATTGGACCACAAACTTATAAACTACTTTTTGTTTATTGTGTTAATGTTGTGTTAATGCATACGTCTGACTGTGATGGCTCTGGTCATTATGTGGCAGGTAAACATGCTCCTGTGATGATCACTCTGCAGCTCATCATATTTAAAGTCACATCACACAAAGATATTAACACAAACACTAAAAAGTGAATCTCCACTCTGTACAGTTACTCACATTTAATGGAGCATAAATGCCTAATCAAGATTGTTTCTCTGAGAATGGAGCTACACATCATCTGAAGCACGCGTCACCTGGATGTAAAACCCTGTGAGCCCGGCTCTCTAAAGGTATAACAAACCACCTCTGCAATATGAGCAGTGCTTCTACTTTAAATTGGGAGAGAGAAAACAGACGAACAGCCAAGACAAAGCAGTTACAGATAACAGATGGATGCAAAAAAAGAAGAAGCTTGCATTGTAAAGTACTCAAACATCACAGCTTTAAAAGTAGTCAAACTTGTGTAAAAATAATTTATAAATGTTATTGTGTTGGATAATGGGTCTGCAAGTTAGCTGATTAATCTGCAATTATTTTTTGATTATCACTAGTTAGAAAACAGACAAAAATGAGCATGAAATTAATGTTTTTAAATATCTGCTTTTGTCCAAACAGCAGAAAACCTCAAGATTTTCAGTCTATCAACATACAAGGCAAAGAAAATAATCTAATCCAGATGTTTAAAAAAATTAAAATCAGGAAGTGTTTGTCATTTTTAGTTCAAAAATACCCAAATATGTTTTGTTTTAAAGTGGCCCATTATTGTTATTTTTTTTTCATGAATTTCATTAATTTTTTTCATTGCGACTCAAATCTAAACGAATGATTAAAATCAATGGAGCTTAAACACGAGCAACATGCCATTATTTACAAAAAGGATTTGTGATAAGTTCCTTGTAGTAGTCCTAGGGATGGGAATCAAGAACTATTTCTAGTTGAAAACCAATAACAAATTGGAATCGGTATCGTATGCCTCCAAGCTTATAAACTCCTCTCATCAATGCCCAGGCATGTGATGCTAAAATGAAAAAGGCAGAACTCAACTGCAAGTGCAGTGAAGCCCGCCTGCAGTACAGCAAGTTCATTGATAACATTGATGATAATAAAACAGTAGCGATGTTGATGCTGAGAACCTGTGTACGCACACAGAAAACTGATCAGAAAACAAGAGAATAGGACAGATAATCAAAAAGTGATAATGGCATTTGTATCAATAAAATTTTATCAGATCCCTAATTAGTACACATCACATCATCATACAGAGAAAATCTGTCTTTTGCAAGAAGACTTGGATGAACGGAAATCTCTGGTGGCCACATGGACCAATTTCTCACCTTGTCTGTAACTGCTGACAGACACGTTTCCTGCAAACTCTGTGACCCTCCGTCAGCGCTTCATCTCAGCAATCATCCCTCCATTTCCTCCCTCCATCAGATAGCAAATGAGTAAAAGCCCGTTCACGTCCATTGAACCACAGTTTGACAATAGAACAAGACACACATACACACACACACTCGTTTTTAGATGACAATATGTCGTTTATTTTCTATATTTTAAAGGTTTATTATTTACAAACAAAATAAACAAAAAAAAATCAAAAAGATTTTTTGACAAACACTGTTTGTCTGCATATTGTTGTAAGAAAGTTTACATTTATCTTTCTTTCATCGGCATCAAGTAACCAACTGATAGTTCTTTTTCGTCTTAGCCTTGGATTACAGAAATGAGCAGAACAATGACCATGTGAGTGGGCTTTAAGAGGGCCGAGCGAGCGGCTCGTCGCAGCTTCCGCCCCTCTCTCCACTGCGCACATCATCGGTAAACATATGAAACCTGCGGTCGTCAAAAAACCAAATGAACATCTGGTTCGTCCTCTCTGGGCATTATTCTCAGTTCCTTTTTGCATCTCCTTTTATTTTATTATCTCAAACCAACAAAAAAAACAACAAACAAACAAAAAAAAGAAATATACAAATATATGTGCTGGTTTGTTGAGAGTCTCTACACTGCTAATATGTAAGCTCATTAGATTGTGTTGTACATCACCATTAATGCCCATTCCGGTATGTTTGTTGTGATTGGTATAGTGAAAAAAGCACATAGTTGGGAAGCTCTCCCTCCAAAGGCAAGTATCAAAAACAGCACAAACTAACAGTGCTGCTATCCATCTTGACTGTGTACTAGTTCCTATACACTATGGCATATTCACAATTAAGCGCTCTTCGTTGGAAATCTCACCTTCCCCCCCTCATTTAGAACCTCACACAGGATCAGGGCAGCACGAATTCTCGGGGATGTCTCTCCCTTTTCTCGCTCATTCAACATCTAACCTAGCTGAAAGAGTCTGTACCTTTTTCTTTATAAGTAAATTAGAAAGTGCAATTCAAAACAAAGACAATGACTTTGAATGTTTTGCTTTGGCCAGTTTGCTTCAACACACCAGGATTCAACCCAAACATCAAGTGGCTAGCTACAAAGAAAGGTATAAAGGTGCTCCGAATTTGTACAATGTCTCATCGAGCGTGGTGTTACTGCAAATCTAAAGATTGCACTTTAATCTATTTTTTTTTAAACTGTACACAACCTCATTAAATATTCTATATACTGTAGCTTGATTGACAATGTTAGAAAAAACCTGCCTCTAGAAGTTCACATTGTAAGTAAAGATACCAATTGGATAAACGGAGACATTTGGCCGTCCTCGTAGCGCACTCCCTTTCCTGTCTAAAAACACTGAGACATAGAACACACAGAGTATAGTAAGGATGAATGCGCAGCAGTGTGCGGAAGTGCCCCCCCGCCCCCTCCCGCCCCCGAACACACCGAGCTCACACTCATAAATAACAAAGGATGGAACATGGCTATAGTTTAGGCACAAATACTTAAGAATGTCCATGTGAAAAAAGTCAATGCTTCTGTTCACACACAGATAACGTCTAGGCAGACAGACAATGAACAAAACATAATCTAACATTTACATTTAACGTCAACATTTCTTTGAGATAGTATCTATTTTTTTTTCTCTTTTAAGTATTTGTGACAGTGCATGCTTCCATGACATTGGTGGGTTGACTGTATTGGTACACTATCGACACAATCTGTAGCGAAAGACTTGTAATCTTTTTAAACACCGCATCTCAAAGAGGCTCAGCCACTTTGAACTGGTGGGATACTTAGCTGCCACGAAAACTTTGACTCTAAATAAAAATTGTGCACTGCTGACAGGAAAACACTTTGTGATATTTGACTCAGGCAGGGCACAATCCGCTGTATTTGCAGGGATTTGGCCTGGAAACTTATTGTAGTCGAGTCATCAAATACTCTGCTTGTTGTAAGATTAAGATTGTTCTTTTTGATAGAGTCACAATATTCCGGCTTGACCTTGCTTCCAGGTCAGTTCAGAGAAGCTGAGCCCACATGACGGATTTACACGAGACAGAAACCTTAATGCAAAGCAGTATTTCTTGCTCCGACTTGCAGCAGCATAAAAGCATCTCTCTGTGATAACATCCTGCACACTTGAACGACTTAATACCTGACGCCTTTAACCTAAAGCTTATGTGTAATAAAAGGTGGTACCGGGTTCTTCAACAACAGACATTGTGATATGACAGCTTCCAGTATTGTAGTGGGGTAATGAAAAAAAAAAAAAAAATTGTCCTCATTTCTGTCCATGAACAATTCATAAAAACGATCAGTTTGACTGCAAAACAAACCAAAGAATCATTCTTAAAATGATTCTCAGCAGCTTTGGTATATGAGGCCATGAAAAAGAGACATTTATTCTCAATAAGATTATAAAATAAAGTTGTGCATCGTCGGTAAATGTTCTATATGTTCACTCGATGTAAAATTAAAAACTCTGCTAGAACTAGGACAGCATACACAGAGAGAGAGGAACTCAAACATCCTCCAATCAGGTGTTTCTCAGCATCAGGTGGTGCTAGCTATTGCATTAAGGTTTGCTCATCTCTATGTATGAAACATTTGTATTTTGTCACTTAACCTCTGTCGTGTATAGATGATATCCAGGTTCCTGATAGAAGTAAGACATTGTTATGATAGAGAATGCACCACACAGTATCTGTAAATACTAGCTCTACAAAACTATTTACAGCACACATATAGGTAATCTTTATGTCACAGTCTATTGCATAATGGTGATAATCTTTAGTTTATAAATATTATAAATATACACAGAACTTTTAAGCAACATTACATAACATCTCAGCCATCTGAAAATTAGAAAAAGAAAAACAAGAGCATCCATCCATATCTTTCTCCACACTGCATTCTCGAAAACAAACACAGAAAGCAGCATTTTCTATTATCGATTCCCTTTGGACCCATAACACTGTCATGGTTTGTATGTGAGCCGCTGTGGGGACACGCAGGCTCGGCAGACTGTGTTTCTGTTACAGTTACAGTATTCTGAAACGAGTATTCAGGAAATTCAGTGGTGCGATTCGTTTTGTGAGTGTGTGCTTTTGGAGATTACTTGCAGAGTTTGCTTGCATTTATAATTCCACAGTGGTGCCTAAAGCTGCTTAATAGGAGAAGATAATTTGTCTCTTCCTCAATGTAAAAAAAAGAAAAAGAAATAGTTGTCAGAGTCCACAATGCATTCCAGTTTTAAAAAAAAAACAAAAAAAAACAGACAGCGAAAATAACATAAAATAAAAAAATTCATACATTGTATATAATTCTTTATATTTCTCAGAAAGGAAGACTCATGTTTATACTACAGCTTTTAAATTGCCATTGCCAAATATTCTAGTTGGATGTTACACTCGCGGTCACATGCACACACACGCACACACACACTCAAACACCCAGACATACAGCAGTATACTGTATATACACATATGTATATATATCTATATATCGATATATATGTATGTGACTATGTATAGATATATAGATATATGTACATGTGACATAAAAGAAAAGAGAGATGTATCTGTATAATATACATTCTTAAGTTTAGGGTGACAATGTGTCTAAAATATAATACAAGGGCTTGTATGTACAGGATTTCTATGAGGTTATTTTAGAAGAAAACTGGAGGGAACAGAAATGCTGAAGTTCCTCACTTTCATCTCTTTTGTTGTATCTTCATTTTTAAAAATGAATTGAAACATATTTAAGTTTAAAAAATAAAAAGGAGGGGGAAAAATGGGATCATAAATTTGATGCAAAACGCATTTTGTCTTGCTCAGTCTCTGTACTGCTCAGGACAGAATCTCTCCTAGATCCGGGGGATTCCCTGTGCTGGGTCGAGGATGATGATGCCGCCGCCACTGCTGCAGCAGCTGCTGCCGCGGCGGCTGAGCGCACCGGGGGCAGCGCTCCTGACGACATCTGGCGGAATAAATTGACCCTCTGGGGCACTGTGGTGCGGATGCCACTCTGCAGATTCATGCCCTGGATCGCCGCCGCCGTTGGTGGCACGATGGAGGCCAGAGAGTCTCCTGAGGCTGGGTGTGCTCTGGGCCCCAGCGATGTGTCATGTGGCAGTGATGGTTGGGAGGCCGATAAGTGTCTAACATCTCGACTCAAGCTGCCTGACTGAAGAGCCTGTGTGCTCTTCTGGATGTCTCCCCGCTGAGGCGAGGGGACCTGCTGCTGAGGCGAGGGCTGCTGCTGCTGCTGCTGCTGCTGCTGCTGCGTTGCAGGAGCTGCGGCTGCAGTCGATGCAGCAGGCTGCTGGACGAGTTGTTGCTGCGTGGGTAGAGATGGTTGGCCAATTGGCTGCTGAATAAGTGACAGCTGGGAACCCGTGCGCGAGCCGTACTGGAAACTCCGGCTGGCCAGAGGGGTCTGCACAGGCGGACTACACATGGCAGCCGTGAAGGAGCAGGGCGACATGATGGCTCCTTGCTGCTGGAGTGTCGACTGTTGGTTGGTTGAGGAAGAATTCAGGTTGCCATGGGAAAGACTGGGAGCAGGGTAAACCCCCTGCGCTGCAGCAGCAGCAGCGGCAGCGGCTGGCAGCATGCGGGCGGCAGAAGCATTGGCAATAGCTGAAGCACTGTAGGTCATGGGTACAGCGGACTGCTGGAGCTGACTGGTGCCGAAGGCAGCTGGAAAGGGTGGTTGGGCTGGTGAGTTAATGATTGAGTTTCCTGACATTGGAGTTGAGTTCATCCCGGTGACTGACTGCTTGCGGTCCACCATCATCACCATCTCCCTGTCCTGACGGATAATCTGCTTCAATATCTCGTTCTCCTGCGTGTTGAAAACGCCGGCATTCAGATCCTTCTGGAACTTCTGCAGCAGCAAGGAGTTCTTCTTCCCTGTTGGGGTGCAGTCAGGAGAGGTGAGCACAGACAGTCATGGCCAACTTTGAAAGGAAAAAGGGCAGGATTCAGGACAGTACTGAGAAAGATGCAGCTTGTATGTTTTAGTAGGAAGACTTTGGTGCATTCGTATTTTTGTGCCAAAAGAGGAGCATCATCTTACTGATTCCTCTAAGTTTATAAATTCAAGTCTTTCAATCTTACGAGCTGCATCTTTTTACATTAGCTAAGGTCTTTCATATTGAATATAAGGTGTGAAGGACATTGAATGGTAATGACTATGGTAAATATACAGTTTGAGAGGAGTGAAGGACACATAAGGAGACAAAGATTACTGAAAGTGTGATGTGATAGCATAGACTGTGAAAGTGCTGATTTGAACAATGAAACACAGAAGAATACTGATGAGTTGTACCCACACATCACATTACTGGACAGTTTGCTATTTTTTTTTTAAAGGAAAAGACAGAAAGTCTAAGCTCTAAGAAGTTTAAGGCCACGTTCTATTTAGATCACAATTACACCTCTGCTACAAGACACCACAAGGACACTTTGAATAACTTTTTTCTTCAATTTTTGAACAAGGTGACACAAAAAACAAGCAAAGACAGCCACAAAGATCTACTTTTAACACTCTACCTAAGTGCATATAGGTTAAAAAAAACACATCTTTACTCGGTTTACCACAGAATGCTACTCTGTCTTTATGTTTAATATCTGCATTGAATTCTCTTTGGTTGTTAACTGATTTTCCTAAATAAAATATTCAAAATACACAATGTGCTTTTAAGCTTAATATTAATAATAATAAGAATAGTGATAAAAGGAATAATAATAAGAAAAAGAATAATAGGAATCACAATTTTCTTTTTTACACAGACAAATTGGTTTTCAGAGTCTTTCATAAATAACATTTTAAGCTCACAGGCCTGTAAATGTTTGGAAATCTTTGCCTATAATCTGTCAAAAGACCTGGACTGTGACAATAAAAATTGGACCAAAAGCTTCTTGGAACAACAGCCACTTTTGCAGCTTTTTGATTTTAGTAGCTCAACTGTGGTAAAATGCTAAATGATACTAAAAGCATGAAAGACGTCCTGAAAATGGTCTTTTGTAGAAAAAAAACTGCCACATTTGACAATGAAGATTTATCTAAGGTCTTTACTTTGAGTGACTGAGTTCAAATGTGTTTCCTGTGATTACTGTTGACCTTGTGTATCGACACACTGTGCAGCCTTATAAAAGAAGACAGAGTTGACTTTTAATGTGCCGAAGGCCTGAGCCACAGTCAATCAATCATTAAGCTCCGTCCTTGAGGGCAAAAGATTTCTGCACCGAGTTTACAGTCGAGCAGCGTTTGCTGGACGGCTTCCTCTCCTTTCAAGGCTGCCAACAAGCTGTGCATTCAGCCATAAGACAAGACTTAACATGGCTGTAACAGCTGAAAAATGGATTGATGTTCTTGTGTTTTGAGACATTTCTCAGAATCAAGTCCTCCTCTTGACGTTGTTCATTTAGACTGTGACAGTCGCTACAGGGTCGGGTGGTTCAGGGCTAAAACTAGCACCACACGTGACTACTGTTAACTTACAAGGCTGCTCTCATTGCATTTTTAAAGGTGACGGGGTTAAACTCTGCAGATTGGAAGGACAACAAATATTTGTTATTTCTCCAAATAGAACCTGTAAGGATCTTAATGTTTACCTATGGTTAGACACAGAAATACTGTTGGGATTGCAGGGCAACGGTCATCAGTCAGCGTGTGAGATTTCATCAATTTTGAAAGGAAAATGATGATGTATTACAGTGCTCCGTCTGTCTTATCTGTAGCTGTTCCTGCTGCCCTTCTACATCCTTCTGTCCTCTTCGTACCTCTCTCCTCCTTTAATCTCTGTTTCTGACATCTAATCCTCTGTGTTAGGCGTGCAAACGATAGACGGACACGTTTTAGATTTGAATCTACAGAATTTTCACAGAAAAGATAGTGAATGGCTGT
>JAPXVT010000012.1:20768806-20781384 GCA_029823135.1 Acanthurus reversus
ACAGTTTTTTAGCATCATCCTTTAAAACCCTTTTTTTTTTTTTTTTACTGAAAACATGTCTGCTGCAGCCGAGAACAACACTTTTCATACTGTCACATGATACATTTTTAATGCATAATATACTAATTATTGTTGCAACGAGTTGCTTTCTTACATGCCCCAGGGAAATGCATTCAGTGGGCGATATGAGATTCCCCTTTGTTGACAAAATGATTAAAATGCATCCCTCTTGTTAACCTGCCATCCCCCCTCTCCATCCCCCGGTAACAGAGAGGGTGCAGGGGCAGACAGATTGTTTAGCTGAATGTGTTAGTCTGGTCTGCTTGACTCATTGATTATTTATCTGCCTGAGGTTTGCGCAAGTGAGAATCTATGGCGTCAACCGTCGCTCCGAAATATCAGTAACCTAACAGTGCTGTGTATTGACAAACACATGGTGCTGTCTGTGGTGCTGAACTAGCAAATGGATTTGTAAATGTGTCTTCTGTCAGGTTGATCTAAGCTCTATAATATCCTATAAACTGTACACTATAAATACTAAATTGCTTACTAAATTCTAGCCAATATACTTTATAGAGTAGTGTCCCCTGCCTGGTCAAAGTGACAATTAGCAACGTATAGTTGCAGAGGAGCAAGAGGATCACAGACGCACACCACTGCATGTATTAATCCTGTAATATTCCGCTTATTCTTCTATGATCATTCGATGGTGCCCATGCTGCTGAAAACAAACCTCCAGACCAAAAAACTCTACAACAAGATATTCCAGGGGAGACTGGACAACACATATTATATAATTGGTTTAGGGTAAGAGCCACCTCCGCTAGTTAGAAATTAACAAATCGCTCACTGGATCAACTAAATTAAAAGCTGAACAGATTAATGTAAGTGATAATACACAAGCAAAGCACTGCAAAACGTCTCCAAAGCATACATATCCAAGCAAACACAAAAATCACAGTTGCTCGAAAGAAAACTAATTAAAAAATGGGAAAACACGAGACAATCCTTCCATAAAAATGTATTCCCCTACCACAGTATGATCCTATACAAGCATAGCGCTCCACTGTTTAGTCTAGTAAAAATCATTGCTTCTTTTCATCCGCTAAATGGAAACAAAAGCCAATTAAACGCCTGTGGTCTTTTTTCTTTTTATCTGAAATAGTTTGATAAACTGACTCACACTCACTCCCATTAAGATTCATTTGTCAGAGCCTTATTGGCCGAAGATTTTGTCCTGACATTTCAGCTTAGTTTATAAAACAAGTTGTACTTGTTCTGTGCCATCCCTGATTCTTTAGCTGAATATCTCTTGAGCTGCAGCCTCAGAGGATTAATTGTTTGAATTCTGCTCTGCAACTGCCTCATGTCTTTCTCGGTGACATGTCCACTCTTTGCAGAATTTAAAATACGACTTTGCACGCTGAGTGGCTTGACAGCAATAATGTGGTTTGAACAAGCAGGAAAAAAAGACGAGCAGTTTCTTATTTTTGATTCCATGGCGTCCTCAGCTTGCCTGTGAGACAGGACCTGCATGCGGCAGACACGCCAAAGCGTAGGTATTCTTAGACTCAGCCTCCTTCCATAGTGGGGATAAACTCGTGAGATAAAATATGCAAGAACATCTAAAATAGGAAACTTTGCTTTGCTTTCACATTGACAAAATCCACAGGCAGACTTTGTCATGTCTGGGTAAACAAAGTGCAATGAAATTTCATTTGGCTCCTAAAAAATTAATGATATCCGTAATGTTTTGGAGAAGAATTGGGCCTCTTGCCGAGAGAAAGAGAGTTGAAAGACAGAGAATGAAAGCATAGCAGAGAACAGAACGTGGGAAGAGCTCCTGATTTTCCACCGAATGAACGACTAGCTTGCTCTTGTCAGTGCCAAGTGTATGCAGCAGGAGAGTGTATGGAGGGGGGGAAGAGTTCAAGCGTGTGCGTGTGTGTGTGTGTGTGTGTGTGAGGATGCGAAGGGTGGGGGAGGAACCTCTGTATGTGTGTGTGTGTCCTTAGGGATGCCTGATCCACGCCTTGGCCTACTCCAACAACCAGATGAGAGGTTACATAACTGCAGAAACTGACTGGCGTCCAACACTGGTTAATGAGAATCTACATCTACAATAACTTCACTTCAAACAGCATCAAACGCAAGACCTCAGGCGAGAATCATGTCTCAGTATATAACCATATGAACATACTGCAGGAGTGCATCTGACTGTGAGTATATGGTGTTCTTGCATTGCAGTACCATCATAGAAAACTCCTCTTAACTAAACAAATAATTCAAAAAATGTCATTTCAAAATGTTATGTAGTAGTTCTTACCTCCAAAGTATGATCCATCAGTCAGCTTCATCTCCTTGTTGAACTTGGTGATGACGCTCGCGACACCATGTTGAATAAAGTACATCTTCTTCCCGACCGTGCCCTCTCGGATGATGTAGTCGTTGGGCTGAAAGACCTCGAACTTCAGCTTGCTCAGCATCCCCGTCACGAAGTTGGGGTCAGCATTGGCGAATAAAGGCATGGTGGCCACAAGCTTGCGACAGTTGAAGTTGACAATTTCCTGGTGAAGAAAAAAAGAAACTTCTGGTCAAACAGGAGAGATCGTGTCATAAATAATTCTGTAATTTCCACCTTTAACGTGAGAAATGAGCGTCACTTAGGAAGTCTGACACAAAACGCCACCACAAATCCTTCATTTCTGCCTGTTTTATCTGCAAGCATAAATGAGTTGGATGCGTATTGCTGCTTTATCCCTAATGCTTCTAAAGCACTTCCCTTCGCTCCTGAGAAGAAACTTTTTGGCACACGAGTCAGATCCTGATGAGTTTGCCCTCTGGTGTCGGCTGCAGGCCATCTCTCTGGTCTCATCCTGTCCCCTCAGACCCAGCAGGAGATTAGGAGCTTGTTGTCTGTTTACCCATACATCTCTGTTGCTGTGCAGATGGAAAGCCGGGGCACTTGGCATCTGCGGCGGTGTGTTGTTGACCCCCCATGAGGGATAACTCTCCTCCAGTGACAACAGGACATTAACAGAGAGATAACCAATCTCTTGCTAGCTCGATGAGGGCGACGCAAAAAGATGTTAGCTCAGCCTCAGATGCCGGTGTCAGCTAATGCCACGGGGCTCTGACCTCAATCATGCACCAGAACTAATGAATTAGAGAGTAAGCAATTTTCATGCCCAGCCAGGAGTCCTCTTGGGGAAACAATCTTTGGCTATGCCTATTTAAAGATTTGTCATATGGCAGAGAATAACAGGCAGCGAAACAGAGGTAAGGAAAGATGAGTTTGAGGGGAGAGAGCAAGAAACAGCATGGTGGATTAGTTACATTTGAGCCCAAGAGCTGCATTTGATATTTGACATTTATTTGCATTTTTCACTTACATGTTTTACTGGTCTGAAAATGTCTAAACTTGCACAGTATAAGCAATTCATTACAACAAACATTTTGTCACTCTATTCATTGTTTTTGGTCCAGTAGTTGAATTATCCTTGTTGGTGCATTAATGGACACTCTGAAATCCGAGACACAGCTGATAACCTTTTAATGCAGTGCAATTTTCTTTCACAGGGGTTTTTCATGTTTACTGTTGTGTTTTGTTGACCAGTTTTTCCCATATAAGTAGTTATCAATTAAATGCTTTTTAGCAGCTAACAATCTATTACTGGGCGATGGAGCGTCCTTGAAAGCAACACCAAAGAGAGTTTTTAAAGTGGTTTCTGCCCACATCTGCAGAACAGCAACAAACAGTTCGATGTGATGGATTAGCTACCTCAAACAGGCTTAAATTAGTTGATTTTCATTGTTTACAAAGTGAATACAAACCAGTAAAGGCTTCTTAGAGAGAATAAAATGAAACCTTAATGATAAAAACTTCACCAAAACTCAATAGATCAATTTTAATCAATTCTACCTAAGCTGCACTAGAGGCTGATTACCTAAGGACTTTTTGTTGGCATCATTACCTTTGACCTTTTGAACCTCACACCCAGCCTTAAAAGCTGTTTTTATCCACTGAAGCAGAGTTGTCATGTAAATCCCAGGTAGTCATAATTGCTTGAGCCAACAGCAGCCTGAAGCTGGCACACCTGGTAGAGGGACTCATGCAAGACTTGTGATGATAAATGACGTGCCAGAATCAGTTGAAGTACACTTGGACTGATTTCTTGGCCTTGCTCCGGCCCAAAGTGAGTCTGAGTGCTGCTAAGTGGAGCTGATTCTGACTCCAAATTGACCTGCAAGCAAGCACCCCCACCAAAAACTGCACTGGAACACAACGTGCCAACACTCAGCGGCAATCAGCCAGAATCAGCTACCCAAGTCCCAGTCAGTCTACCTGTAAAAGGTTTGGCTAGAAGCTGCATTATTTGATTTCTGACTGCCTAATGGCAAGGATACAGACCGGGGATTCAGAGACTTAAAAACAAACCTCACTGCTCCCGTTCTTTGTTTCTCAGAAGTTATTTAAAGTAGGGAAAGTCTCACACAACGGAAAAAGGTGCCGTCACTTTACACCTTTATCAAATTGATGTATCCAATGGAAAAAGCTATAATTCATTCCTGTTTGTGACATGCACAGCTCTTTTGTTTCAAAAAGGGGGTTAGCAAATCCAAGCTTATTTAGAAAGGTAGCACTGTTACCTGTATGAAGGTTGGCTTCTGTCATCTCACTCTTTAAAAAGATGGTCTACTGACAGAGGAACCTGGCTAAAACCTGGCAATGACAACTGCCGGATAAATAGCAGATTTCTATTGAAAAATCTGCTTTACTAAGGCACCTAAAAGCATTTTATTCTTGCTAAAATTATCCTTAGTGTTCAGTAAATCTGTGCAGATACACAGCTAAAGATATAGAGAGCTATTTGCATCAGAATTTAAGTAAAATTACACATGCTAACATGCTAGTTTGACAAGAGAGCAGTGCAAGAATGAAGTCTAAAACCAAGAAAGGTATAGTTTTATGATAACATTATGTGTTACTTAAAAGTGAAGTATTTAAACACAATTAGCAATGACAAAGGTCCACTGCGCTCATTTCTTTCTGGCTGGACAGGAGGTGTTCATATATTCTTAATGTGGCTTTTGTAGGGAATCCTGAAGGAAAAGGATGGGATTTTTTTTTTAATTAGATACTTTCACAATCGAGCTTACTCTTGCTGGTTTCTCCAAATGTTACTGTCCACAAGCTTAAAGAGTAGTTATTCACTGAAATGGCAACGTAAGCTAGTTCATGTGTCCTGTTTTGCTCTGGCGCGACTCCGTTTGTTTTTCCCTGTCAGTCCCATGGGCATAGCTGTCTCTATGCAGATTTTAACTTTGCTTGCTCTGCACGGTGCACTAAGCCTGCAGGATTTTCTGTGGAGTAAGTCATACCTTTAAATCCCCACACCTCCCTGTGAGTGTCTGAGATTGCGCAGCGACTCCCCTCGCCTCAGCGTTCGACTCTGCAAGGTGACTTAATGGGGCTACATGAGAGATGGTCACGATTCCTACGCTTGCTTTGCTTTTTATTCCTCTCCTCTTCCATCCACCTATGCATAATTACCCATGTAATCTGCTGACACGAGGAGGTCAGCCAAGAGCTTAAAAGCTGGTCACTGACTCCACATTAAACTTCATTATTCCTTCTCATTACCTCTCTTTGTGAATAATATACCATCTACTCTTTCTGCTCTTTTACTGTGCAAGACTTCCGACTTGTAAATATTGTTAATAAAAGAGTTCAGGTTGTTGATTAAAGGTGAAAGTGAGTCACAGATTGTGTTTCTGTGCTAAATTTTGTCACATCTGCTCAGTCTGGGTTCACCCACAAAGCTGAGGAGAATCTGTTTTGCTGGTTTCCTGTGTGACCTTGTAACAGGAGATGACAGGTGTTTGTATTTCAGTTTGAGGTACTGCTGCTTTTTTGAAGATTCGCTCGTCATCTTCAGGGAATAAACTCATTCATGTTCCGAAACTGAAACCACTGTGTGACAGCTTACCTGTCAGAATTTCTTACTTTCTTTCTTTCTTTTTTTTTTAAGATTTGAGATCCATTTTTTACCTGATACAAAAATAAACCTTCAAACAGAATCGAAAAGATTTTTAAAATGTTCTCATGTTGAGGAGCTTCTGAAAGAACCAGTGCTTCAATTCAGCTGTGGGTCTTAAGAGTGAGGTTGTCTCACCTCTTTGAGAGGGTCGTTGAGTTCACTCAGGATGTTGTCCTCATCAAAGATCTTGCCTTGGTAGCGATGTTCGTAGTAATCGTGGATTTTCTGCCGCATGTCTGCTGGAAGCTTGTGGAAGGACATGTACTGCTCCACTTGCTTGTACTGAAAAGGCAAAGACAGCAGATGAGATATCAGCTCAAACTGTTGCATCCATCTATACGTACAGCTGTCAAACACCAAATATTGTAATGACACTAAAAATACAAGCAGAGATTTCTGGAGTACACAGTGTTTTTGTGTTTCTGTATTGAGGACAAGACGTGCTCTCACATACAGTACACTCACAATGTCCTGGTTCTGTGTGTGTGTGTGTGTGTGTGTCGGGTGGGAGAGACAAAACGAGGGAGGCAGGTGGTGAAGGAAAGTAGGAACAGGCCCGGGGCTATGTCAGACCAAGGTAGCAGTTCCGATTATTTCACCCATGCAGGAAGCCCGGCCCTAATAGGCAACTATGCTATGATCTGATGTGAAGTAGCAAGGTATACCTGATATCCTGGAGAGATTTCGGAGCTGCATCGACTGTGAACCAGATGGCACAGGCTGCACGATCACGTGGAAATTATTTGCATGATTTCTCTGGAATATGTTGTTGTGATATCTTTAATTTCCAAGCACATGAGTAGTGCTGAGTAATGTTTTTGGCATGACAAAGGGATTCTGTGATGGTCATGTGTCTTTAATCCCATTGTTTCTATTTTATGTTCAAGAAAAAACTGTATGGAATGCACTTTAACTATCTCAGTGTACGAAGCCAAAGTGTCCATAAGCAGTTGATATATATATAATCATTACAGATCATTGAGTGGAAAGATTTCACCTGAACTTCATTTTTAGGACACATCTATGGTAAACAAAATGAAGCTTTAAAATAAAAACACCAGTTAAGCTCACAATCAGTAAAGCAGTAATCATTGGCTTGTTTTCCAAATAATGAAAGTGGCATAAAATTATTGTTATAATTGTTATCATTAAATAATGATATGTCTCTTGTAGTTCCCTATTTGATTTATAAAGCAAGAGAACATGTGTGACTTTCCATTTTGTGTTAAAACATCAAAATTAAAGTGATATTTAAAGTGATTTTTACTGTGGCAATCCTAATTTAAATTATTTGGGCCAAATTATCATCTTTGTGTTATGGACTTTACCTATATGTACTATTACTGAACACATGGAAAAGGAAAGAGGATATTTTCACTGTAATTTAAATTACTGGTGAAATAATAAACTGGTTAATTCCTTATGACTTGTGCTCCACATACAATTTCCAAAAAGTGCATTTTATTTAAGATCTTCGAATCGAGAAGGTTACAATACCTGAAGTCTTGAAAAAAAGATAATTCTATTAAAAACCACGTTATTATTGTGGGAGAGACGGTTGGAGAGAGAGAGAGAGAAAATAGATTGAGGATGAAATATTTTTTGGCCTCACTATCATTTAGCCAGATGGCCTGTGACTCAGGACTTTTCCATTTGTGCAATTCTGCCAGTGCCAAAGATGAGAGGACCGTCCTGTTTTTGGTAATTAACTGAATCTTAGTGGGAGTTAAAATTCTAATAGTATTGACCCGAACAGCAAAAACACTCACGCTCATCTATTTTGATCAGTCTCTGTTTCCTCGCACGGGTTTTTCACAGACTGGGCCATGAAAACAATCTCCTCAGCCCGTCTGAGGCCCAGACACCTGAAAATAAACACCGTCTCTCACGCTGCCACCTGTAATCACAGTATAGAGCTTTAGGTGAGAGCTAACAGAAACTGTGAGGCTGGTGGCTCAGTCCAGCAACGGCTCTGTGGCCAGCGTGACGTAAATATGACCCATGAAATGGAGACTGTCAGTGAGACTGAAACACTTGCAGAAAGATGATAATGTGTGTGAGTTGGGGTGGGTCGGCTGTAGCTCAGCCAGGCTTTTTAGACTCAGGTTGGTTGAGGGGCACAGAGTCAGAAACAAACTGCACTGAGCATAAAGAGGCCGGTTTGGCATTTTGTTTCTAGTTTTAGGTTACATCAAGTTTTAATAATAATGTTTTGATGAATCATCCAGTCACACTTTGCGATTGAGCTCAATACTGACTTGCTGACTGCATTCCTCGTCATCCGTATCTATCTGTGCCTCTCGCTCTTTCTCTCTCTAATGATAGTCAGACTCAGTCCTACACTCACACGGGGATGACCCATGTGGTGCAAATTGAACCCACTTGTGTTCTTGCCTGTGGCACTTACAGGCATTGATATAATGCAGCCTGAATGGCACTTTGTTATCTGCAAATAAACAACATCCCATGGAAATACTGTAAGATGTGATAAATCCCGAATAATGGCTTTATTTATGATGCAAAGAAGTTATCTGCTGTTGATAAAGGTGTTCTAAGAAGAGCAGCTTAGAGAGGGCAGGATGTTTGCATGGTGCTCTTTGCATGTGTTCAAAAGGATCGTTCAGAAATGGATTGTCATCTAGAGGTCAAAACAATCGAATGCTGTTGTGCCACTGGCTTACAAAACGTATAATATATTACAAAGCTGCTAAAAATGTTAAGTGTTTCAAGAAATGTTTTATCATAATGTTTTATTATTAGAAATTATTATTAATTAAGATCATATTAGTATAGCATTAGCTTTTGGGGGGGGGCATAAACTTTTTTTTTTTTTTTTAATTCATTAAGTGACCTTCTTGTTGACAGTTTGAATGATACCACTCTCATTTCTGTGCTAAAAACGAAGCTTGTGCCAGCAGACAATAATCTCAGCTTAGCGTATAAACTTAACAGTAGCAAACAGCTAGCTTGCTCTTTCCAATGCTAATGTAAAACAAGTGGTTGTTTTATGTTTTATTTGTTTGTTTGTTTTGAACATTTAAACATAAATGAGAATTCACATGTTAATTAGTGAGCTTTAGAGATGCTGGTAGGTCATTTTTATTATGTTTCAACAGAGCCATGGTAACTGTTTCCCTTGTTTTTCAGTCTTTTTGCTAAACTAAGCTAACTATCTGCAGGGTGTTCATACACAGATATGAGTGTGGTATTAATCCTCTCAACTACTCTTGGCAAGAGAGTGAACAAGCAAACTTTCCAACATGTTAATCTATAATTTTTTAGTATTGTTGTTTGCTCAATGAAAATACAAAAATATCAATAGGCTTAAAGCATTTCCATCCTTGGATGGATCCAGGTTTGTCTTTTACTGGACTCTTTGTGACGCTAGTGGCTCCACATTCAACATGTTCAGTTACAGCCTAATTTGCCATTTTACTTCCAAAATTGGCATTTTATTCTGCTGTTTTAACCCTTATTAACCAGCCCAGTATACCATCACAAGGAAGCAGTTGAGTTAGGTTTATATTGCACTCCAAACCTATCCAAACCAAATAAAAAGCAGAGCTTAACATGCCCTATAGCACAGCTTTTCAGCTGCCGGATGACACACAGCTGTATGCTGGCTTACAGTGATTCAGCACCAGGGCATCACAGCAGGCGCGTCTTGAGACCATGCATGCTATACACCATCATTTCCTTCCACCCCTCCCACCATTCCTAAATCCTCTCTTCTTTTATATCTTTAATTTAGTCTGTTATATTTGATCTTTTCGCTGTTTTGCTGCATGTTTTTATTTTCTTCTAATTAGATTATAAGAAAGCATGACATAGGTGTTAAAACAAGTTAATTAAGGATATGTTTTTATACTTTAAGAGGAGCCTCTTGACAAGAATGATATCTTACATCATTCTTCTTCCTCCTCTCCCGCAACATCCTCCGTCCCTGGCTAACCTCTCACCTCACACCCACATCCATCGCTCCATCCATGTGTCCCAACCCCCAGCTGTGGCAGTGATAGATGTAATGACTACAGGCTGGACACCCTGAACCCATCCCTGCTGCTCCTTAGCCTGCTCAGCTGATATGCACAGCCATGCAGCAAATCAGCCTGAGCTGAATCTGACTGCACACTGGGGCTCTGTTACCACGAACATGGCATTCACAGCCTCGAATCTGTCAGTTTGCTTCCTGGAGGGATGCTGAAAGGCTAAAGTGGGATGTAGATGAAGCAGATTTGCTGTGAAGCAGATGTACATCACATACTGAGCGCGACACATGTCACTAATTCAAACAACAAACGGCTGACTTGTTTGCTGCAGGCGACCTGCTGTCATTAATTTTGGCAGAATGTGATGTGACATCTTCATATCCGTCCGTTTATGATCAATTGTACTATTATATTTTGGATTATGATCATTTTAAGCTCATGAAGAAATCAGCTCCATGTTGCTGATAGTGATGTTAATCTGCGAAGTGACTTATTTATCTATGTTTCATTTATTTATTTTCAGGTCAGACTGGAAGATCTTTTATTGGGCGTCTCTGTCCTCACACATCCAGATCTTTTTGTCCTGATCCTTTTGGTGCTTTTGTTTTCTGATCTGGAATCAGTTCTGTGTCAATCAACACAGTACAGTGTATGAGCAGAGTAGACCTCCTGATGATTACTGAGGATGACATTGTCTTTCTCTTTGTCTCCATCTGTCAGAGAATAATGAAACTGAATGTTGAGCATTGCATGTGTATTTCTACAGTTTATTTAAACGTGGGAGATGAGGGTGATGATAATGTATTTGTCTTCCGTAAAAGCATAAAAGTGAGACAGACTGTGTCCTTAATTTTAAGTACCATGTGTAACAACACTGCAACACCTCGCCAGAAACACAGAGGGGCTGTTTCTTCTGCCAAGGTCAGGCCATCGTTTTACAATGAGTTGATAACAGCTTGTTTTTACATGCGAGGTGTAAATTAATACACTGGTGTTGTAGTGCAGTGTGTTACAGTCACAGCCAAGGTGACTCTGCCGAAGCTCTAATAAGAATTATGGCAACAACCTCCAGCAGGATAATTGATGTGTATCAGTCGAGTCCTGCCTTAATGCATTGTGGGTGTTTACAGCAGGACTGCAGCCAACAGATATTTTTATCATCGGTTTATTTGCTTTACAGCTAACACAAGCAGTTGATTTATCTGAGAGTTGATTGACCATAAAACAACTGTTTCTGTATTTTCAAGCAAGAAAAAGTTTTATATGTATTGTTTGTGAATACTTTTGTGTTTTTGACTGTTTGTCCAGCAAATCTCTTATTATTTTACAGATTCAATTATGAGCCAGTAAAAAAATTAGCATATTAACTGATGCTGTGGAAACAGTCGTTAGTTGCGGCCCTAATTTGCTTGTTATTATCTTGAGTAATCATTTGGTCTATTTAAATCATGGTTAAAAAAAAAGGAAATAAGAAATTTGCTTTACTATCACGTCAGTTAGAGAAACAGCGAAGCGCAAGTTAAGAATATTAGACATCAGACATCTTTAATGGCATTAAATTAAAATACTGTTTCCCTTGACAAAAAAATGTATATTAAAAAGTGTTTATATAGATGGTAGATAAACCAGTGTGTCTGAGGTTACATCATCCATGTTACCGCATAAGTTAAAGGTCAGCTTTTCATTTTAATCATAAGTGGATCAAGACATACCATAGAGGGATCTAATCCCTGCCACTGCGATGCTGTATGTACATGGAATTCTGCAGCAGGAAAAGTTTTGGAGCTAAACTCGGGCTCTTGCGTGCAAACACAGAGCGCATCAGTCACAGCCGTGTGTTCTGGGAATTACCCAGGCCCCTCAGCGGGATCACAGATGGTGGCTGGGCTGAAATGCTGGATAATCACCCCTCCATGCACAAAAAATAAAACCAAACAAACAAAAAAAAAAAAAACGTGACGTAATAGAGGGACTGAAATGAAAGGGATGAATAAAATGTGTTTACTGGCAGTGCAGAGACAATGAGGTGGCTGGTCATGTCATGGACCTCCTCACCCCAGCGGCCTTGGATGATGTGCTCAGAGGGAGAAAATCCTCTGTGGCCTCGGATATTGTGATTTGTGAGAGCTCAACCTTTTGGTCCACAGGGCCACCAAGAGAAGCCCTAAATTATTTAAGTCGCGACGCACTGAGCAGGAATTTATTCAGTCGGAAAGAGCAAAACCCTCAGATTACTACTCTAAGACAATCCCAGTGGTAATTAGCATTACTTACCTTGAAACAAAAAAAACATGACAGATTTGTAATAAACGCCCTTTTATAGGCTACTTAAATGAAACAACATCCAATATCATGTATATCATGTAATCTTCTGTTAAATCCTCCTATGTATTTTTGATCACATATTGGTTCTCACCTTCTCTTGGTATTGCCTGCGGGAGGAGTCCAGTGATTGGATTAGAGCTGTGGCATGGCCCACAAACATGGCGTAACACGTGGCGCCTACAATCATACTCAGCATGGTGATCCACAGGTCAGACATGCTGAC
>JAPXVT010000012.1:20888111-20898310 GCA_029823135.1 Acanthurus reversus
GCCACACTGGATATGCCAAAACCCTACAGAGATAGATGAAAGAGGGGTGTGAGCTTTTGAAGCTATCAAGGACTGATAAGTCAAACTGATAAACCCCACAGTGGTTCCTCTGGTGGCCTGATCTAACATACCTGTTTGTATCAAGCTATACTGTCAATAGCACACACTGATTTGATCTCTGCCTCGGGGCCCTGTGATAATTACCCTGTGAGAGCATCAATGAGGATTTATTGGTCTTTGCTCCATAGTGCACAACAGAGCCTGTCTTTAATCTTTGTGGGGTGAGAGACTTTTGACTTGTTAGCAACGTGAGAGAAGCCTCATCGTTTCTTTATCCTTGACTAACGATTGGAGAAAATTAGCGTGAACAGGGATGGAGTGAGTGTGGATGCTGTGTGAAGAAAAGAGAACGTGAAAAGTGAAAAGGTACTTACAACACATGGTCACTGTCAAGAGCCACATATGACCACGAGAGACCAAGGACGAGACAGTCCATTTAAACTGAAGGTAAACTTTTCACGAATGCTGAATAGACAAACTCATTAAAATGATTTTTATTAAGTGTTGAGTTTAAGGTCTGAATATTATACAGTAAATATTATTACCATGCTGTGTCAATAAGAGATAACAGAGTGATGACTTTGGTCATATTCATTTTGACTAAACAGCACAGAGTTGCATGTTGTTTCACGTGACCTCTGTGTAATTTCACAGAAAACCCATTTAAACCGTGTTAACTGGAGCAAGCACACGAGTGCTTTCCATTCGTTTGTGACTGTGAAGAAATATTGGAAGTGTAGACGTATACACTCATTACCTTTAGAAATCATTCTATATCTTCTAAAATGGAGCTCAGATGGTCATTATGGAGTGTCAGCATGCATCAGGTATGTGGGGGTGAAAATGCTCTGTGGGTTTTTAGTCCTTGCAGGAGAAAAGCCGAATTAGCTTTTCTTCCCTGTCAAGGCATGATTTGTGATTCATTATACTGCACAAATGCAGAATTTATGAGCTAAATGAAGTTAAATGGGGATTTAATAGTGTCAAACGTTGCACTACCTGAATGATGATAGGAAATAAGAATCAGCTTTAGAGTAATTTACTCAGCTGTAGATTTTGAAATGCGAGAAGCCAAAGAGGCACAATCACATTATGTCCCCACAAAACCAGCCTTCCTTTAAGTGGAAGGGCGCTTTTACATGGCCTGTTAAAATGAGTCAAATGTCTACAGACACATGATGCCATACACTCTGCTCAGTGCAGATCTGTCTCGAGAAAGACACAATGACCGGTGGAATATGACAGAAAAGACATAATTTACGGATTTTGAGTTGGTTTTTGCTGTAGAGTAGCCTTCTTTCTTCTCTACAAGCCTGTTTTACAATCAGAGTGCTTATTTTAACTCATCTAGGATTTGATTTTGACGGCAGTGGCCATTTGATTCCTTAGTTTGCTTTGAAATGTTCAGTTATACATGGATATTTGTGTGCACATGTAAATTAGAACTAACTACCACGATGATCAGTCTTGCAAAGATTTAAAACCCTGCTCAGTTTTGATGATTTAGATATAAATATCAATGTGCAAAACACTATGTTCCAAATCCTCTCAAATCCTGTAGCTGGAACTTGGTTTTTAATTTGAAATGAAATTACTTTTATCATATCTTTTAGTCTATCATTTCTTTGCATAGTGTTTCATCCTGCTCAGCCAACACTCCAGGTATCTGTGTATCTATGATGCTCATTTTGTTTACACACATTGTATTGATGATACCTGTAACGACAAATCTTTTGATAATCAAGCCCAGTAATATACCAACCCAAAATATTAGCTATATTTTACCTGCTGAATCAAATACTAAAGAAACACAGTTCTAGAGATGATCATTATTTTGATTGGAAATATGAAAACAGAGGTCAGACTTGCTAGCATCATTTCTTTGTATTATCCAAGAAATGTCTATTCTGTCAGCTTCATTTCATCAACTCTTAAGCCTCTGCATTATTATACTCTCTTTACACTTCCTGTTTCCTGTTATCAGTTGGTCTATGTACAATATGCAGCTAGCCATATGTTAAAAAACCCAAAGGCATTTTCAGGTAGCTCACCTGGTACCAAGGCTGAGTTCATATGTCAGCAGATAATTTTTTGTGGAATTTTTTTTTTTTTTAAAGATGATTAATTCGATGCACAGATTTCAACTATAACACACGAAAATCCTTATTTAAACACTATTTATTTTACAATAATACTGTCTTTGTGGGACAGGTCATTAAATTATTACATATTTTCAAACAAACAGGCACATTATCTCCTTTAGTGTGGCTTGTTCACTTATATTTTCAAAAATTCTTCTTCTGTTTCCCTGTAGTTTTGATTCAGAGTAAGCACTGCAATGATTACAACACCTTGCACAAACCAAAACTACACGTATCTTTAAATCAACCAACATATAAACAGTACACTACCATACAAGTTTGGCGAATAAAAATCTGTGTTCAGTGCATAATGTGCATGGCATTGGGAGAAGATACATTCATCACCCTGGTGGACACGTCTGGCTGCTTCAGTCCTCTGTGTCAGAACTGTCTGCTGGGTCGGTGTTGTGGGTCAGCATGTAGTTGTCCATGTCGATGGAGGGGCAGTTGTGGATGGAGTAACGCAGACGCTAGGCGAGGATGGCCTGGCTTGTGTACGGGGGCAGGCGGAACAGGAAGAAGCAGGTCTGTGCAGTAGGAAGGCCGTTTACGGGCTACAGGAAACAATGAGGAAAACAAAAATGTATTGTTTGTGCTGCTAATGTGTGTTTGTTCTTGTGCACGGGTTTGTTGTTGTTTTTTGACACTCTCACCCTGTCAACCTTGATGATCTGGAACTTCTGTGCGATATCAGCCGGGTTGGAAGGTAACCTGGACCGGCCAGAGACGAAACGTAGGAAGAGCACTCGCTCCTCATTGGTAAACTCCTCCAAGCTCTGCCAAAACCAGCCAATGAGCTGGTGGCTTTCTGTGATGTCGCGGTAACGCACCAGCTTCTTTAGCATCTCGACTGAGACCTCTGGCAGGCCGCAGACCAGCTGCTCCAGCTGCTGTGCTGTCAGCAGGGAGAGGAGTGGCACGGGGATGATGGTGGACATGCCCTCTCTGACTGCTGCCACCTGGACGAAACAGAACAACATCAGCTTTGATACTTCTGAGGACGAGATAAAGGGAACAACAACAACACAACAAACAGGCTGTAGTGAGCACTAATGGAAACTGGTGGGCACACTGGGTGTTTCATGTGGATGGAGGTTCAGATACAGAAGAGAAAAATCCACACCAAAGTAAAACAATACTGCCAGTGTCGGCTCAAGACTGTTGGTGAATTTAGTTAGAAGAAATTAGTTTTAAGGGTTTTTTTTTGTTTGATTTGTTTTGTTTTTGTTTTTTTTAAACAGACAATTTAAAGTCTCAAGTCTCACATTAAGGCCTTACAGGGACAGTTTGTGATTTTCTTTTTTCTTTTTTTAAAAAAAATCAGAGCAGCAATAAACAACGTCTCCCATCTGTCGTATCGTTTAGACTATAAAGTGTCATAAAATACAAATAAAGGTCAGAGAAATAAGAATGGACATTTATTAATAGCCTTTGTCTATCTAAATTTAACAAATACAAAAAATCAAGAAACTCTGGACGAACAGATCAAAACCCCAAAAAAGATTGAGACAGAAAACCTTTATGAATTCTTAGGAGGGCACTAAGTCACAAAAGAGCTTTGGTTTTAAAATCACATTTTGACAGTGTTCAACTTGCTCTAATAAAGAACAATGTTCCTTCCTCCAGACTGTTACAGCTTGTGTAATGATAGACAGCGTGACCCAACAAAGGCGGCCAAGGGTGAACTAATGAAAGGTGAAATAAACTTATTTCTTTGATGTGTTTGAAAGAAATCAGTATTCTTTGTTGTTTGAAAGTATATCAGCTTGCATGCTTAAAAACTTGCATGGATGCAGGCAGCTAAACAAGGCAGGTGAACACACCACATCATTCATCCAACAGTTCAACACTTCAAACCTGTGAGTCCATTTCATGCAGCCTGTAGTCCATCGCTCTCTCCACATATTCACTTCGGTTGGCAAAAGTCAAAGAGATGTTTTGGCCCCCAGGAACCACAGGCACCAGCCTTCCATCTGCACTGTGGGCCATAAATGAATCCAGTGGGATCATCTTCAGAGGGAGAGAGTGAAAAAAGAAGAGAGGGGTTGGGTAAGAGAAGACGAAAAGATAGTTGTAAATATTTCAGGTCAGAGAGTTAAAGATCTACTGTCATAACTGAAATCTGCAACAGGACAGTCTTCACAGCATCTCACCACATGGAAATTATCCTCTGTGATTCCACTGTTTTCCAAGTGAAGGATGCCTTGGAGGGTGCGGTAGGTGAGCAGGTCCACCTCCTCCAGGTCGGGCCCGCCCAGTGGCATCGAGCAGAGCTGTTTCCACACCCAAGGAGCCAGATGTAAGTCCAGAGGTTTCTTGGTGCGGATTGCCACAGCCATGAGGATGCCCAGGAAGCGAAACTGCACCATGTGTTCCTCTGACAATGATGCTGGGTTCAACAGGAACCTGTGAGCGCACAGAGCCAAAGCCAGAGGTAATCAAATTTTTTTGAATTTTTTTATTTAATACTTCAAAGGGTAATATTTTAGTTGATGATTATAATCAGCACCTGTCAGTGTTACTGCCCACATCTGCAAAGCTGTTAGGAGTATGAACCAAAAGATCCACCACGCCAGACTGCAACTCCTGGTGAAAACAATTGTAATGTATCATTTTTAAAGAAGCTTTTCAGGGAGAATATGAGAAAACATTTCAGGCTACTTTATTTGCTACTTTGTCTCTGTTCCTCTCAGACCTTCTCTGTGTGATCTCCTTCCTACCTGGCACATCTCAGTGATGGTGTCATCAAACACTCCTCCGGCATCGTCGGCTCCCTCCCCGACAAGCTTGACCTTCCAGGCTCGCGATGGAAGGCGCAGCTCCAGAGGATTCAGGCTCACCACTTGCTTTGCAATCTGCACGAAGATGGGCTTGCTCGAACGCCCTCTGTGGGAGTGCAAAGGTTTTAATAAGCGCATGCTAACAGATAGAAAACTATGTGAAATTGCAAGCACATCCGCACCTTGTGGAAATCCGTTTCACTGTGATCTGTGGGCCATACGTTTTGCCCTGCGTCATTGTTCGGCCAATGGAGCGCACCAGAGGCAGAGTGTTGACTTTGGGTGACAGGAGGCCTCTGAGCTCACCGCGGACGATGGCGGTCGTCCCTGAACTATAGCGTGAAGTGGACACCTGGATAAAGGGACAGACAGGATATAAAATAGGAAAAAATATCAAGAGGCAGAGGGAGGACTACCAAGCAGCATAGGCTTGATTATTAGCAGGAATTTAAATCATTTTCCTATCATTTGTTCCGTTAACATATTTCAAAAAAGGGCAGACAATGTGATCAGCAATTACCGGATTCTTGGCGTCCAGGTTGAGCAGCCTCCAGGACTTGTACATGAGATCAGAGAAGTTGTAGAGAACCCTGAGGCGCATGCTGAGGACATTTGGGCTGCAGTCTTTCAGAGTGTTAAACTGGGGGGGGACCGACTGGGGAAGGCCAAGCTGGAAATTTCCAGGGCCACCTGGAGATGAAGTTAACAAAGAGGAGTCACGTGTTTTCTCTTACATGGATCATAGTTGCAAAGGTTGTCTGTGTGTGTGTGTGTGTGTGTGTGTACCTGAGATTTTCATCGAGGTAGAGGGGGTCGTCCACGCAGCGCTGTGGCAGCGGCCAGCAGAGATCTGTCTGATGTTTTTCCCCTGGAGGGCTGTTACGAGCGTTGGCTCCTTCACTAGGTTGGTGTGTCCAAGGCCGAGCTGGAACGAACACATAAATAACAACAATAGATGCTTCCAACTTCAGACAGTCAGAGTGTATCATTTCATAACAGAGGATGTTGGTTACCTGTCCCTCACTGTTGCAGCCCCAGGCATAGACGTCTCCGGTGGAGGACAAAGCGAGCACATGCTCGCAGCCCACAGCAATGTCCTCTATGAACAGTCCCTCCAGAGACGGCACCACCTGAGGGCAGGATTTATTCTTCAGCATGGAGTCCGGCAGGCCAATCAGGCGCTCTGAGGCATAAACAGAAGGAAGCCAAGAAACACAATGACATATGTGACTGCGCTTAAAAAACAAAACAACAAAACTGGTTCTTTTATTTGAACATGCAGTTTTTAATTGTGCCAAGTTGGTGAACTGATTCAGATCAGCTTTAAAAAGAAAACTCCCGCCAATGTCAAGCAACAACATCCTAATTGTTTCGATTTGTAATTTAAATATGCACTTAATGTGTCAGATTTGAACGGTACAGGCTTAGGTGACAAAGTGTTTGCAATACTTTGGCAGACAAGAATGGCCTTTTAGATGTACACAATAGAAACGCACATACTTTTTATATTACTTATTAATGACTTTGTGTTTGTTTTTAGGGTTAATTTAAAAATAAACATCATTTCATAAACAGTCAGTGCAACACAGTTATCACATAAATAAACATTACTGAATGTAATTTTAAAGTACCGACTACAACAACAACAACATATTAAATGATGATGAGGACTTTTTCGTAATCCATTTTCACGACAAAACGCACCTTGTCCAAATGTGTAAACATGTCCATCACAGGCCAACGCCACAGAGAACTGAGTTCCACAACTGACCTTCTTAATTCCCTTGTTGCAAAGCTGCTCCACTTTCTAAAAACAGGATCAGCCAAAAATAATATTCATCAATACTGTATAAAACATCAACTGTATACTGTGTAAAAGCACTCCTCGATTAAAATAAACATAGTGGATAAATACTTAAAGTAATGAACACAAAGCAGGGAGCGCTAAGCATGACCTCACTATTCTTCTTTGAATTCTTCATAAAGAAATCAGGTATATAACATAAATACATGTGTTTTGTCTTAACTAACCTGAGGATAGTATTTTGCTGTAGAGGAACCTGTTCCCAATTTCCCATAATCCCCATCTCCAAATGCCCACACCACCATGCCATCGAGGGACAGCACAAGTGTGTGGTTGAGACCACATGACACCTGAAAAAAGTGACGAAGGAGCTTTGCTCAGTGAGATTTTTCACATTTGTCTTTCTTCACAGTGGACACTGTGTCACCATCTGTTTAAGAATGAAAAAACATTTCATTTCTTGCCTGTCCAACATGATATCCTTCAAGGGCAGCAACTCTCTCAGGCAGCATCTTGTTGGATGTTGACCTTTGCCCCAGACGACCAGATTCACCGCTGCCGAAGGTAAACAGTTTCCCATCCGCCGTTACCACAGCCGAGTGCCGGAAACCACAAGCAAGCTGCGGAGAGAAGCCGTATGAAATGCTCAGGAATCATACTTCAATTAATTTTTCGATTTAAAAAAAAAAAAAAACCTGTTATAAATGTTAAAAATTGCAGACGCTTCTAATGTCCAAAACAGTTTATAGCTGTTTTCAGGACCACCTACATACTACATACTGCATACTGGATGTTCCACATACTGAATACCAAATGAATGATAGGTGTACCGTCTGTTCATACTACGTTACACAAGCATGTTAAACTGAATGCATTTTACCAAACTGGCGAGATTCTCTTTTTGTATGTTTTTTTAAAAAATAAAACTTTTAACAACAAATGCCGAGCCAGGTTTTGTTTGTGATGTTGCAGCACATTGCATTTTGGGAAATAGCAGGCTTGCTGGCAGGATGGTTGGATGCACACTGGGGACTTCCTCCAAATCGGCACACATCCTGGAAATTTTTTGCTTACTGCAGATTTTACTTATATGTAGAACAGCATACTACATACTACTCTTTCGGCATATCAGTATGTACTGTCAGCATAGCATGTGGCTGCTGAAAACAACTTATGATTTTCTCTTTTACTCTAAACAGGCAATGCAGAGTGCTAGGGCAGAAGTGTACCCCAAATATGAAGCTGGCTGGTGGGTGTAATCTGACATGCAGCAAAGTTTTCTTTAAGCAGAGCTTGAAACGTCAGTTTCTCAGTCTCAGTCATTTGTTCTTATTGAGGAAAGCCAAAATCTTGAATGCTAGTTTGTGCAGCTACACCTGAAGGAAGCTAAACCTTCATGAACTGATGACACCGACAACAAAAAAGTTGCACTTGCACTGCAAGTTCAAAAGCCTTTCTGTACAAACACGTCAAAGGACTGCAGGGTTCGTTTATGTTTGCCAGTTAATTATGTTACAGTTTATAATTTTCTTAACATTTCCAACGATACAGCATAAGAGCACAAAACTACTCCACTGATCTCTGATCTCAGAGCAGGTTTTTCTCTACCTGAATGACATCCTCTCCCTGTAAGGCCTCTATCTGTTTGGGTCTTCTCTGTCTTTCACTGTTGCCGTGGCCCAGTTTTCCAAAATCTCCGTCTCCCCAACTGAACACCTCCCCAGTCTCAGTCAGGGCCATGGAGTGTCCATCGGATCCGCAGGATGTTACCAGTTGAGTCACCACATACCCTACCACCAGATGGAAAATCAGTGAGGCTTAATTAATAAAAATTGGAGAAAATTAATTAACAGTTAAGCCTGCTGATGCAGGCACATTAAACTGCATTGCTGGACACAAACATTGTTTGAGGCAAGAAGAAAATCCTCAAAACATCGAAAGGCAGTGTCCATGAATAACATACCTTGGAAAGCAGAAATAACAGTGGGAACATAGAGATCATCAGAATTCCCCTGGCCCAGTCGACCATATTGTCCTTCTCCTACAGCCAGTACTGTCCCGTTAGACTGAACCAGGAAGGAACAGTTCTGCCCACACACAACCTACATGACAATGAGCACGCCCACAAAAGCAAAGCAAAATTAGAAAACAGTAGCAGCAAAGGGCAAAGGCAGAGTAATAAGTGAAAAAACTACTACCTGCTGTGTTTGTAACAAAGAGGGCGCAAGAGTGGGAATCGTGAGGTTGGTTCCCATTCCTGCCAACTGTCCGTAACGTCCGTTCCCCCACAAGTACACCTCACTCTTCCCCCCTTGTTGCCAGTCCTGAGAACACAGCAGGTGAAATAGAAGTTACAACCTATTTTAAACTTTCCAGCTGAAAGAAAAGACTTTCTCTTTGTGCAGTTGAAGGTTAAAGAGAATAAATCTCTATTTTGTACTGTTACAACATGGCTAAGTTGTTACCTCTGGTCTGTTAGTGGCCCATGACATCAGCTGTTCATCCATCCTGAAGCTCCACTTACTATTATCCTAGAAAACAGAAAAGTCTCAGTAGATGCTTACACTGAAGACATGTGTGCTTATTTCCTGACACAAATTCAAATAGTTCCCTAGATAAGCAACAGCACCAGGAGGATTGTCACAACTCACCAGTGCTTTGGAGATTTCAGCATCATACACCTCCTGAAACTCTGAGAGAATGAAGGACTCTGGGAAGGCAGTACCGCTGGCAATTGCCTCAGCACTGCGGACAGTGGTGGCATAAGTGGCGAGCCAGCTCCACTCAGATGGACAGGAGTGGGTGTCGGGACAGGTGTGATGTGGGGGGCGTGGGTAGCGGCACAGGTGTTTCTCTAAAGACAGACCAACAGTCAGGGAGGCGAGGCTCTGCAGGAAAGCACTGTGGACGAGCTGGTCACCGGCTGCCACGTGGCTCTGCATCAAGAGAAAAACATGAAAGTCACGTCTCAGCTGAGGCTCACAAAACTAGGGCTTGATCTACATATCAGTTTGCCAATATTATCAGCTGATACTGGTCTATCATAGATGTATTTCAATCGGCAACTATGTTCTCCAATATGAACTGATATTAAAACTGTTTTTTAAGGCCAGAAAAAATACTTGGACTTGTGATTTTAAAATGGCGTAATTACGCAGTATGTCCAGCAGAGGACAGTCCATTATTTAATAACAAATAAACTACTTACTTACAAATAATGTGCTCACTGTTCAGCGTATTGATGTCTGGAACAAAGTTTGTAAAAAAATATCCGCGATACATAGAATATCAGATTTTTTTTGCTCCCTAATATCGATGTTATCATCAGCCCAGAAAATCCCATATTGATCTGGCCCTACAGAAAACAACACCGAAACTCCTTTAAATCAGTAATGACCCGCTCATAGCTGTACT
>JAPXVT010000012.1:20949266-20962229 GCA_029823135.1 Acanthurus reversus
CAAATCTGAGTGTCAAAGTTATGTCTGCTGAAAGTGTTTTTTCTTGCCTCTCCCAGTCTGAGATTGTTACTCTAAGTGTCTGAAAACATTACGGAAAGGATATGACAGCGATAGTCCTCATTGTTAGAGTAAAATACTCTCTGTTGGGGCGCCCTGTGGCTCAGTGGTTAGAGCGGGCGCCCCATGTACTGAGGCCATTAGTCCTCTACAGCGTGGCCGCCGGTTCGACTCCCATCCGCGGCACTTTGCTGAGTGTCATCCCCTCTCTCTCTACCCCCTTTCCTGTCCAATACTTCAGCTGTCTCTGTCAAATAAAGGGAAAAACCCCAAAAAAATAATCTAAAAAAAAAAAATAACACAACTTTGACAGTGATTAAGCCTATGTAAGACTCATATTACCTTCTAGTTTTTCCCTTTTTAATACATTTGAAAGGAATGAAATAGTAACAGTAGTTTTTGACCCAGCAGTTGAGTATGCAGTTTCTGTATTAACATCCCCACGTAGTAGTTACAAATTGATGTAGTGTAGTTTCAGCTACACATTACCTTACACATAGAAGAATGATCTACATCAGTACCACACAAAAGGGTTTGGGCAAATAGCCTAAATGTTGGTTTCAGAATCTGTCAGGTTGGTGCATCCCTTATTTTTGAAATGTAAACATGCCTGTATATGACTCGTGATATATTATGTTCCAAATCAAATGGTTCACGGTCTAAGGCGATCATTACCCACTCTGGTCAGTCTACCATGAACTCTTCGTTTTGTTTTGTCTGGATGGGCTCAGTTGTGGATCAGCAGTCACACTTCCAAACCACAAGAAGGTATCAGATTTGAGTATTCAGCCCCAAAGCAGCGTTTACTGGCTTTAGCAGCATTTATAGAATACTCAGTACAGTATTAAGTGTTATTCTCTTTATAATGACAGAATAGTTCATGGCTTTATTGTACAATGTATTAAGACGGGAGTCTCACAGCAAATTGTCCCACTGTGTCACTCTCTGTGCCCGGAGCTGCTGCATCAGTGCTGCAGGAGCACAGACAGTACGATGCAAGGTTACAAATCTGTCAAAAAAAAAAAAAAAGAAGGTGAGGTCCACACAGTCAGTCACTTCTTGAGAGTCCTAATAGGGTTTTTACGTTAATAGTGTCCGTGTGTTACAGCATGTGATTCAATCTCTCTTACTTCCTCAAACAGGCAGAGAGCTGCCTGGGAGAGTCGACAAAGTCCATCTGCGTCCTTCTTCAGCACCTGAGTATTGACGGAGTCCCCACGAAAACCCTAAACCAAAAGACTGATGTTTAGTCTTCAACATCACTGGCAGCGCACATTCAGTCTAAACCCAGTACTGAATATCAGAACAATAAATTCTGAAGTGACATGTCACTGCATAATCAGGCAGGGGACAAAGTCAAGACAGACGGAAAACAAAGATCTTAGTGTTTAGATGCAGATCTTACTTGTGTCTAAAGTTTTGGATCCCTCAGGGCTTCCTTTAACTATTACAGAGCTCTTATTTATAATTAGGACTTCATTAACAGACTACATCAATCAGACGGCTGCTGGCAATACACAGCCCTGCTGTCACTTGACTATCAATACTGCAAAGCTAAATAGCCTGCGACGAGACAGTCTCACATTGTCAGTCCTGTCAGTGCTGGAGAAAGGTCTGGCTTCACCCAATATCATCAGGCTCTAGGGGGGGAAATGGCTCTGTCTTATTTTTTTCCTTAAAACCAAATACAACCATTTAGGGTGGCACTAAGCCCAGGTGTAGCGGCAGCACCCTTGCAAAATACTAACACACAGACAGCGGAAGGGGAGGAGAAGGCTGGCATGCATACAGTCGCCCAGTGTCTACATCCGCTGAGTCAGATTAGCTGAAGGATGATTCAATATGCAAATCTAGAGAGGGCAGCGAGACTGACTCAATCTTAATCCTTATCTGCACACTAATGCATCACTCCAGGCTTCAAATGAAACTCTTCATGTGAAAAGGAAAGCATACAGCCTGCAGATGGATGATGCAGTTTCCTGCTTTACTATTATCACTATGTTCATGAATGTTGCTTCATAATGTATAAATTATGAACTAACCACTGCAGCTAATGGGAATACATTAATGCAAAAGCACTTTTACTTATCATTAAGTCGCTACCAAGACAAAGCATTAGAACCAGGTAGACAATCTTCACTGGGCAGAGAACAACAGCCTGTAGTGAGTCGTCAACACATCTAAATTCCTTATACAAGAATCAGTGAACAAGCTCTGTCAATAAATTAAGTTTTCTATTAAATCAGAATTGAGGTGACTACTGCCCTTGATTCCATCTTATGGTCTGGCAATATCAAAAAACAAAACAAAAACAAAAACAGAAAGCAAATTATCCTGTGATGTCAGAACAAAAAGGAATTTAAGAGTAATCCGCGGTAAACTTGATTATAGCTGCCAATAATCTATAATATAAACACTAGCAGTGTTAATAATAACAGTTTATAGCTGAATAGAGTAAATTGTAAACATAAAAAAGCAAGATTTCTCCAAAAATATCACAAAAAGCAAGTGTCCTGATTTGAAAAACACATAACATACCGAATATTGCCTCATTTGGAGAAGGGTTTGATGGATTACATCAAAGCCTACACCAGCTGACTGCTGGGAGCTCAGTGAGGAGGAGGAAGACAGTGTAGAGGTGGATGAGGACATGGAAGCAGCCAAGGCTACCTCCACCCACTCCAGCAGGAACTTTAGAGAGCCTCTCTGCATGGCCAGGCCGAGCAGCAGCTCCAGCGCCAGCCTCCGACCGGTCGGGTCGGCCCCACCGGTCCCACTGCTCACCGATGTCTTCTTTAGGAAGTCAGCCACCTGCGCCAGGCAGTCCAGCCCCACTGACGGGATCTTGTTCTCATTGGCCAGAGAGAGCGGCGGCAGAGAGGTCAGCACCGAGGACGCCGTGGCAAGCACGTCATTGCAAAGCACCGACTCCGGATGCACCGAGGCTGCAAATCTCCAGTTCTGCTGCAGCAAAGAGAAGAGCAGACTCAAGCCTGTCCTCACACCCATCTCTATCAGAACATCTGTACCAGACTTGACTTTGGACACCCCTCCTGGCAGGCAGGGCTCTGAGGCCAGCTCAAGTTGCCCACATTCGGTGCCACTGTCTGTGGACTGGGAGGGCAGCTGCACGCGGAATTTGTCATGGTATTTGCTGTGAAGTGCGTAGTAGATCCTCTGGAGGACGACCAGCCTGTGATGAAGGCCCAAAGTGTAGGAGGTTTGTGTCAGCATGCGGTGAGCCAGCCATCGCTGGCTGTGAAGCAGGGATGACAGGTACTCTTCCTTCTCTGCGGAGGCACTTGACTCGCACTCGAAGTCTGGCAGGCGTGGGCCGACGAGCTCTTGAACCGGTTGGGCCAAAGTTACCACTTCCTTGTTTTGGAGGAGCTTGTTGTAAAGCACAGCAGCTCCATGCCTCCGAGCTGTCTGTACGCTGTCTTCTGCAGCCCAGGAGCTATTGAAGTGCTCCTGCCACTTCAGCAACACATGCGTCTGACAAGGCACCATGTTTACGCATTATCTACAACGTAAACCTGAAAAAAAGAGAGGTAAATATGACTTTACAAAGCCTGATTTATAAATTCTCATGTTATTCCATAACACTTGATTAACATAATGAAATAGCTCCCTTTTATGTCTGTCATCAATTCACAGGCGACACTCGCTGCTGAAAGACAATCCTCTAATACGTTTTCCTGCCAAGTAGATTCAGTCTGAAGGTGTCATTTTTCTCCTCAGTGTTGGATCTTTTCCATACATACAGTACATCCGGGCTAGTGGCATAGGCCCGGTGGGTATCACCGAAATAGGTCACCTCACCCTATGATACAGTAACAGCTAATCAACACGCCCACACTAATGACGAGCGGACTTTTGTCGCACAAGCTGTCATGCTACACAATACACAGGGATGCATTTGGTTTATTATAATTTCAAGGTGTTAAGTTTCATAATGTGGGCAGTCAAGGAAATGAAATCTGCTTTAAGAGATTAAGCAAGCCAGTGATGATAATCTGATCTCCCTGCTCATTCATTCACATTCTCCATCTCAGTCAGAATGCAGCAATCATAGTGAGTGTCTCCGAGTTGGTCACCTGATGCTCTGAAATACAATCCCTGCTCCAGCGAACGCCAAGTCTGTCCGTCCGTCTGCATTCCTTTCTAAACAAATCAAGAGCAGTGTGTTGTTGCTGTTAAGCTGAAATTATCTTCCCTCATCTAGCATTTAAGCTAATCACATGAGGGGTTTGTTATCAGGACTAAACCTCTTGAACATAACCGATATGGGAGGGTAAAATGTGACAGTCACAATATGGATGTCAGCATGTTTACTGTATCTTTCTGGGTGATTTCATGGGAATATCAGTTGCGTGACCTTCCTATTGCATGAGCTGAAGCACATTTGTCCTACCAATTCTAAACTGTATGAAAAAAGATCTAATAACTAGCAAGCACTAGAGATAAAAATTTAAAGAACTATGACCAAAGATAAGTGAGCTTCCCTTTTCCTTAAGCAACACACCAGGTAGAGGGTAAACTATCTGGGTGAATCATAAGCTGAGCTGTAAAACAGAAATCACTATACTCTCAGGTCACGGCTGAGACTCCTATGATTAAAACCAGAACCGTTACAAGTGATTAAATGCTAGTTACAGGCTGATAAACATGTGAGCAAGCACAGAGCCTCATCTCTCCTCCCTTGCCTGAGGCCTGCGGGGCTATATGGTTTCCACTCCGGCCAAAAATAACAGCAAGCATTGATATAGTAATAGGCTCTTCAGTCAGACAACCAGCAGCAAGCAACCACCAGAAATGTTCGGCGGAACCATCACCGATCACAAACTGACAGGGTCTGCAGGATGTTAACGCCTCTTGACTTAATCCTGCACCCACGACACAGTTCACCAACGACAAGCCACATTTAAGACACACACTTATTGATTACAGAGAACTAACTGCCAAATATATCTGCAACCCGACAGTTAGCTATACAAATAAAATAAAAACATACAGGTTCGTGGGGAGGGGGGGGCTCGTGTATAGGTCAAGATACGTCTAATAAAACAATTTATACATTTAAACAATATCAGTGACTGATTTAGAACGCATGCAGCGCTATGTATGATTAAAAGATAAGTAAATGTCAAAGGTATTAAGAAGGCTGACACACACGGTCACACTCTACAGTAAACAAAACTGTGTAAACATCATCTTTTTCCATAAAGTGGTCCCGAGACGAATGTCAGATTAGTTGAAGCGGCTGAAGTGACACATGCTCTTCATAAGACTACGGCGGTGAATTAAAAAAAATCTTAAATTTAAACCCTGGCTCAACAAAAAGGGTTACTTTCCTTATCGATCAATATTGTCAGTAGTTTTTCTATTCATGGATCAACGACCTTGTTTCTGAATGTGGCACTTTGAAGCAGTGCAGCGCGTTGGATCGAGCTGATGTATTTACAAGATTCTTGCAATTTCAAATCAAATCCAAACGGTGGAATGCGCTTATTGTAAGTCACTCAATAGTTCAGCATGATTTAAATTTATAAAGATCTAACTGCGGTGATTTGGACTGATATTGCGACTGTGAGAAGATTTGCAATATTAGAGGGATTGATAATTTTTACATCATTATTTTCATTTTCATTTAAAAAAGCTAAGAAAATGACTGTGCTGTGATTTCTGCAAGGTTCTGCTCCAAACAAAGATGTTTTTTAAAGTGTGTAGAATATGATGTGTAGGCCAGGACAACTCTGCAGCCACACAATATTTAAATAACAGATATTGTGACACACACATTTTTCCTTTAACATAAGTGCACCTTGATGCAATTTTAAAATTTTGCAGGAAAGAGAAAAGCTCTGACCCTCACCTGTGATGACGAGCTGTGATTGGTTTTATTCAATATGAGAAAAAACGTGGGGGAAGACCTTTTACACAGTGAGGACTCTGGTTATTTGGGAGGATTTTCTACACTTTTCTTCACTTGGACTGAAGCCAGTCATGGTGGTTCTGACACCTGGATGCACCTTCATCATCTCCCTTTGGTTACTATGTGTGTAAGGATGGGAGGAGACTGACCCACGACCGGCTGGAGGTGTTGAAAGCCGCCCAGAAATATCTGAGGGAAGTTACTGGGCCAAAGGATGCTTGGTCCGCACGACAATCCTGACCACAACAAGCAGGTAGACAACGGAGGAAAAGCTGCTCGTGTCAGTGTAAACTGCTGATATTTAACACTGTGTGTTTATCACAGGATGAAGTTGCCCCATAATGTCTGACAGCTGCCAGGGGGGATAAAACATACGGTTATATGTTAGTCCATTTAATTACATGTTGTCAGAAGTTTGAGTTGGGCATTCATGCTGATGACTTTGACACAATTCAAGCCATTTTCCAGCCTTTCTGTCTGGCTTCTTACCTTGAAGTGTTTGTCAACATTTTGAAGCATTATTAATCTCTGGCGATACTTAACAGTCGGCTAACTAGTCCTTACATAGTGGCTGTCATAAACTAAATTCATAAACAGTCAATTATGTGTATTTGAAACGCAGTCTCCACCGTTTATTTCACAAAAAAACACCGATAACGTTTTTCTGCATCTGCGGTGACAGTTGAGCTAACGTTAACGTTAACGCTGGCTGCAGTGCAGTTGCTAGTCTGGTCCATGGCTGTCAAACCGACCAAGCCCCTCCGCTTGTCGGCTGACAACTCTCTGCAAAACGCTCCCGCGGCTCGTTAACGGCCCATCGACACGTTAAGCTAAGTGCTGTGAAAATAAATTAAACCGCAGACATGCAAGTTACCTTGACTGTAAACCTCCGCCGATAAATGGTTTGCGGTACCTGTCCCGTCCCAGTGAGGTCTCCCTCGGACGTGAATATCATATCAACCTTCTCCTCTTTCCTTTTCTTCTTCGTCTGCTTTAATTTTTATCACTGATAACAACCAGTGCTGCCACCTTGTGTCTAGGAGTGAGGACTGCCATCATTATTATCTTTCCAATAATCTATTTATTCTACAATTTTTGTTCCATTTTACCATCTAGACGCCTTTCTGGCACAGTCCAGTATGTCTTTTATGTTTTACACCAGTCTAAGTGTGCATGAACCAAAGGGTTAAACTTAAAGGCTTGTTTGTTTGTTTGTTTGTTTGTTTGTTTAATTTTGTAACCTAATACTAGGCCTACATCACAGACTAAGAAAATCAATAGGGCTTTTAAAGCTACACATTATCATTAGATTCCCCCTCAGTCTGAAAAATATACTTTAAGTATTTAAGGTTCTGGAGGGAGCTTTGTCAAAGGCTCATTATATAGCCTAATTTTGCCAAAGGGTCTCAATCAAAACAATAAACAACAGCACACATAACTTGATGGCAAGACTTTTTTTAATTATTTTGTTGTAAACAGACGAAGTGTTCAAGTTTACTCATATAAAGTTTATACTGGCCGACTCTCTCCTCACTCTCTTAGTAGTGTTCACTGCTTAAGCTAGCAACAGGCCACAAAATTAAACATACAGTCACCTTCACTGTCTGGAACATTTAGAATAATGTAAGCACACAACTTTACAGAAAACAGGCCTAATGTGGAAATGTTACAGAGCCTATTTAGTCTACAGTAAGTCTAGCCTTGTTGATGCTGCATCATGAGAAATGTAGGATCTTTTTGGACCTTGAGCCATATAGACCTACAGTATCTTAAAATCTTGATATTATCAGCTTCTGCTCTGCTGCTTTAATTAATTAGCGTTTCTTGTGAGTCCCACATCTTTACAGAGCTGCAACACTAAATAAGTGGAGTGTCCCTTTAAAGCACCACACATCTGTAATTCGCTTGTGTGTGTAATTTTCTTGTTGTTAGGCCCACTTGAAGCCTAGCCTATATCTTTTATGATCTCACAACATTAGCCCACATTTTCTCTGCATTACTGATCAATCAGTTGAAAATGTGGATAAAAGATGATAACTGAACACAGTGAGAGTTGGTAAATGTATCATAATGGAAAAAAAAAATTGGCTAATTCTTGTTTAAAAAGTTAAATATGCCTCAAGAAAGTGTTTGCAAGATCCTGATCCTCCTCCTGCTTCTTTTTACACTTTAGAGGTCAGATGTTTTGGTTTTTTTTAATTAAAAAATAGCCTAAATAAACTCCACACCACTGTCATTAAAGAGAATAACCTTTCATTTTTATGCAGATTTAAATCAAAATGATTTATCTCCTCTTGTTCTCTCGTGTTAAATAAGTAAGAGAAAAATTTGCAGTCCTGGGATGTTATGAATAAAAACATCCTCACATAAAACGCAATCCTCCAGAGCTCAGCCTGTCACGACAAACCTGATGCAATCGGAGGTTTAGGGGTTCCTTCACCGACTCACACGAAAACAAACCAAAGATAAACTTGTGACATCAGGTCACACGAATTTCAATTCCTGGATGGCGGTGCAGAGTAAATCCCACTTCCCAGCCGGATCTCTAAAAAGGGGGCTGACTGACAAAAAAGAACGACAACACCGGAATGAGGAAATTGACGAGGGCAAGTCATGTGCAAAACAAAGTTGTTCATCGCTGATAACCATGCAACCTGATGAACCGCAGGTCACTCCGCTGAAGTCTCCTGGACGTGGTCCGCTTCTCTGTCGCTCCCTCATCCCTAAAACAGACAGCAGCCTCGCACGAACTCTCCGACCGCATCCAATGATGTCTTTCCTCCTCATCACTGTGTTGTCCTCACTTTTGGTGCGTGATGCCGAAGCGTGGGGCGCCAATGTCAAGTACGCGGTAAACTGCCCCGACAGATGCAACGCGGAGCGGTGCGGCGGGACGCAGCGGTGCACACGGACGGTCCTGGACGACTGCGGCTGTTGTCAGGTCTGTGCAGCCGGTAGAGGTGAGCACTGCTACCGCACAGTGTCCGGGATGCACGGGGTGAAGTGCGGACCGGGATTTTTCTGCGAGTTCTACAAGGATGAGGACGATTATGGAGACGAATACGGCATCTGCAAAGGTGTGTGTGCTATTTCTGCCTGTATGCTGCATTTTGATTATGTGATGCCCTGCTGCACCAAATGCAGAATCCCATGTTATTAGTCTTTCAGGCTCCATTTGCTGACTTATAAGTAACACTATTGCAAAATAAGCAACTGTTAGAGAGGTATGTGCATACTTGTGCATCACTCTGACTTTAAACATTCACATGCTTCTGCAGTTGTAATTTGTATTTTTTTTATCTCTCCATGGCCCGTTCCTCTTGATCTTTAATAATCATTTGGCTTGTATTAACTGTGAATAGGGGCACATATTAGATCCAGCGAGGTGCAGGACTTCATTTCCCCTGCTTGTTCTGCTGGACGAAGCAGACTGCTCTGAAATAATATTTATTTTCCTTACAGACTGCCTGTATGGGACCTATGGGGTTGAGTGCCGCAAGACATGCAACTGCAAAGGTGGCATATGTGACAGGGAGACAGGAGCTTGTCTCACCCTCAAATTCTTTGCCAAAATCGCCAGCAAGCTCAAGACTGAACCACAAACAGGTGAGCAAAGAAGAACTTCTTAGAAATAAAATGGGCTTGTGGCTGTAAAAGGTTCTGAAAAGGCATGTCGAGTGCGAGATTGCACAGCCGCACGGATGAAAAGAGCGATGAGGTTTTTCTCTTGTGTTCTCAGGGGGAGAAGTTGGCTCAGGAGAGGTCAGCACTGCCCAGAGCACGGCTCAACACACAGACAGATCCACGGCTCCAAAGCGGCTCAACCCTCGCTGACAAGTGCTGACAAGGCTGAACCTATTCAGTGTAAATGTAGCATTAACTTATAAATGAACAGAAAGATATATTTTATTATGTTAAGCGATGAAAAAACTTTTCTACCGCATTTGGAAGTTTAAATTGGTCCTTCAGCATCAACACCATCATCTTTTCTAATGAAATATGCAGACTGTAATATTCTCTTCAAATTCTCCTTTTCTCTTCATCTGTTTCCAGAGGAAGTTAATAAAAATAGGTTCTCATTAGCTGCAGTATAAACATGATTCTCTCATTTCGTGTGCCTTCATGCAGCATTGTTGAAAAAATGAGAGTGAATGTCACAAGATCTTTCCTTGCATTGATTTGAAAACCAGAAACAGCAATATTGTTCCGAAATTCAATGTGCTCCATCAAAGTTTCCCTTACTGATTTTTTATTTGTACTGTATATATGAAAAGCAGACATGGAAATATAATGCATATGACACCAGCCTATGTAAAAAAAAATGCTCTTGCAATTAAACCAAAGTTATCACTGAATGTTGTCATTTCATTTTTCTGTCAAGTTGATCTCTTTACAGTGCATCATTTGGTAGAATAATTGCAGTACCTAAAATCCTAAGAAAAAGCTGTTTAGTGGTTTTACTATGTAGTAGCCTAATCAATAAATACAAGCTACTGTAGGCAGATACACAGTGAACAGTATCCATAAATGCTGTTCACTTGATTATCCTGTAGCATGTGGAGTACATCTCTTAAATTAAAGCTCTTTAAAATAAAACACTCATAAAAAACACAAACATTGCCCAGGATAGTCAAACGACATGGCAAAAATTGAATTTTTCACAGGGACAAAAAGTAAGAATGTAAGTCAAAAGCGTTTAGACACTTGCTGCAGAGTCACTCCAGCATTATCCTGGTTTCACACTTCAGTTTATTGTCATGTTCCTGTAAAAATGAGTCAATGTATTTGCAGGAGTTTCGTAAAAACTCCTCTCTGTGCATCCATCTTTGTTATTATCTAGTTGATGAGCAGTGAACAGACAACAACCGATGCCTACGGGGAATTTTTCTTCTTCTCAGAACCCTTTTTCTCATCTTTGAGTCTTACAGCTCTTATGCTTTTTATTGCTCCAGCCCATTAAATGTAAAGCAGTGGTTCTCAGACTTTATATATCATGCCGCAGACAACCTTCATGCACTCGACCCCATGATTTCTAATAATAATTATCAATGATAGAGGAAGGAGTTACTTAAAAATGGATTTAAGATGTTTTTTTGTCAAATAAAGGTCAGCATGATATTATTAGCAACATGTTTCCCCACACAAATCATTTTCATTAAACTTAGTTTCGCTCTAGTTTCACTCCACATACACACATACACACACAGAGTTTGAGAACCACAGCTGTAAAGGTTCAGTGAGGCTACACAGACTGATGTCTATCAGACAGGTTTTGATCTCCACAGAGGATCTTCAAACGGCTGTTACAGTGCCATGAAACGTGATATACGTGATATAATTTACAATATCTTTTCATCAGTACTGAAAAAGTGAATCATTCTTCATTCCACTGAGAAAGTTAAGGTTGGGATGAGTTCTCAAATGTTCTCATTTAAACATCTCTGGGTTTTGATGTTAAATTAATCCCCAAATAAACTGGATCAAATCAACTGATGGATGAATTTGAGGAAGAGTACCAAAGGCCTTCATACAGTATTTCTGGAGGAATCTGACGCCTGGTTCCCTTACAAGTTGAGCTGATCCAGAAACTTCAATGAAAAATGAGAGGGAGACATTTATATTCTCAGTATGGCATTAGAGTTATTTACTCATGCCTCTCTGAACAGTGCAAAATGCAAGACGTCTGGAGATAAGTGTCTTTTGAGTAGAAGGAATTCTCATTTCCCATGATGATGACATCCAAACTCAGGAGCAAAAAAGTGCTGAGACTTTTTCAGGCATCCTTGACTCTTGAGCTGCGGAACGCCCTACTTTCTAAACTTCCACAAATGGGAAAATATTCTTTGTTCCCATGCATAAAACATTTTTCTCTCATGGAAAAAAAAAATCTTTTGCCGGTTATAGTCTGAGAAGCGCTGCAGAGCAAAGATGCCTTACAAAGGACCTTGTCCTTCTGCATATGCAGCTACAAGGAGACACGTCTTTAATTTAGCTTTTCCTATAAAGCTCAACTGTTTTTTCAAAGGAGATATTTGCTCATCCAGCTGTCGTAGATGCAGGTGAATGGGACAGGATCACTTTAGCATGCAGAAAGGCTAATGCGGATAACTGTTCTTGCAAAGCTGCACAATTTATTGACATTTGCTGATGTTTTCGGTCCCTCTGGATCTTCATCCAGAGTGTTGTTAGCAACACACGGTCCAGAGGGAGCAAATCAGCAGTAAATATCAACAAAATGCTGAGCTAAGCAGGAGCAAGGGATTTTCTTTTCTGAAGACGATGAAGCTGTACTAAAATACAGCTGTTGCTGTTCGGATTTACATGAATCATGATGAAAAAAACAAGTCATGAATAAAAATGATTTAATTTTTGAGAGACTGCGTAACGGCTCTCCGATGCCTGTAACATCAGTTTCTTCTACTGCAGGAAAGTCTTTCATCTCTTCTCTCAGACTTCAGAGAATTTCAACTTATAAAACTGAATTTAATCATTTTCCTGAGTTAGCAAACCAAAAAATGGGAGTGAATGGCAGGGTAATATTCAGTCCTGCGTAAGGAACTGATTTAAAAAAGGGCAGGTTTCTTCATATAGAATAAACCTTCCTAGTATATTCTTACAGCTTCAGTCTGAATTCATCAGAGTCTCAAATCCTTTTATAACTTGCCACAGACTCTCCGTCTTTGAAATGCAGCACAAGTGGGTGTCAGTGTGTTAATCAGCAATAATGCTGTGTTACAGGAAGTAGATAGATCACATTATGCATTCAGCATTAAGTTGTTACGGCCAGAAATCCATTCGTAGTACACCAGAGTAATTTTGTCAATAAAAAAGTTGTGGTATACATAAAAGTTTTATGTTCTGGGGCGCCCGATGGCTCAGTCGGTAGAGCAGGCGCCCCATATACAGAGGCTATGTCCTCGCGCAGCGGACCTGGGTTCGATTCCACCTGTGGCCCTTTGCTGCATGTCATT